>KN837420.1:66973-77817 GCA_000827215.1 Sphaerobolus stellatus SS14 | reverse complement strand
CACCGCCTAGCCGAATGACTCCCACTAACTTCCACGATACCAAAAGGGTTGCCAGAGTATCGAAAACAATAAGGGATATGAAGGTGAGGACAAACGCTGAATAACAGTTTAAGTTATGCATAACGTTATGTAGTCAGGCTGGCACGAACCTCTGTCAGAATCATCAGTAGCTATGAATTACTGACATCTCATTGAAAGAGGATCACTCACAGAGGATTGGATGCTTGTGTGCAAGACAATTCCTTAACTTGAACCTATCATCTTATTATTGAATTCATTTTGGAAGGTGCATTGACAAGATTGAGGGCTTACGATATCGAGGGCGGTGGATAGAATGCCAATTAGTGTCAGGACTGCGGCAAAGAATTTCCCCCGCTCCATGACGGCATATATACGAAGGATAAAACAAACTATATTGTCGTATGAGAACTGATGAATTTGTTCTGGAAGTTTCACAAGGCACTTACTGACGATTGCTATCCGAGTAATGACGATAGAAACAGTGAACGTAAATCGATTCCATGAATCGCAACTAGAGCAAGCTCGTCAGGTGAAAATCCAGAAATATAAACCCGAATGGCACTATACTATACCGCTCCGTTTAGTAAGTAAGAAACTCTGAGTTAAGTCTGTAGACATACCTTTGGTATTTGCGGCGTCGAAAGTAAGAAATAGATCTGCTTGGCAATTACGGGGTACCGAACCAGGTAATAGAGCAAACTAGACGGCCTTAGTCCTTCTTTCCAAATCAAAGCCTTTTCACGATCAATATTAAGCAGAATATCGTATACATAAAGCGCTAGAGCAGTGTTAATCAATGCATGCTTCGGAGAAATGGGAAAGGGTAAACGAACTTATTCGAGAATAGGTAGCGAGAGTGTCAACCTGTCTGTAATGGTAGAGCAATCAGAATTTATCAAAAAATATTCAAATAGTACATACTTCTCTCGCAGCACATGTATACTTTGGACTGCTCGGGCAGCGAGGTGCAGGAGAGCAGGGGTCATTTCAGTGTGAGAAGGAATAAGCAGGGCTGAGGCGTCTTTATAAACGTGAACCTTATCATCCAGCAGAATATACAAATTCTCAACTTACTAAGTTAGGCAATAGACTAGAAGTATGATCAACTGAACTAGTTGATGCGGGCCTCTAGAAACATACGCGTGCTAAACATAGCATCCAAGCCCAACTTCTACTGGCAAAGAAGAAATCCTAGCACATGAAATGGATTTGGGGGCATATTTTATAAATAAGAAATATCAAAATCGTCATAAAACGGTCCACGACTAGGGCACGCTGAAGAACGAATATTATACCGAATCAAGGGTCCTTTGAGGCTACAGATGGATTCTCCGGCCTCGGTCGTTTAGCTCGCTAGACTCGACACCAGGCTAAAAAAACACGCAGACCCCGATATAGGTCGGCTTTATCTATGTTTGCACGGATTCGTGGCTGACCGCACGATTTTGAGGGCCTAAAACTCCTTTTCAGTACATATGTCGAAGCAACAAGGAACAGAGAATGAAACAGACACATACTTCTTTTCGCCTACTGCTTACTGTTCTGGTGAGTGATATCGCTGGTTGTAAGCAGGAGTGCCCGCTTCAAGTCTTTGATCGTATATGGGTTGACCCAGGTCGTCAATTGGACATAAGCGTTCGTTATAAAATGAGGAAAAGCCCACGGCCTGGAAGTTAGGAATCATATGGCATTGTTGTGAAGAACAAGTAACGCGCAAAAAGCATTGGATCAAGAAAGATGAACTTTACATGTGCCCATATCAACCGTGACGCGATGACGTTCTATTTCGGGAGGGAGGAGAAACCGATTGGCCTGAAGATGAATGTGAATTGATCCAAAAGACTCATATATAAGTAGTGATTTCTTACACAGCACTATAGTACAGTGCAAAGTGTATCGTATACCTACGGGACAACTGAAAGCTAAAATGAAGATGCGGCTGAAACATGATGCATAGTATAGAGAAAAAAACAGAGTAAAGGTATATAATAACACACGGACAGAAAAGATAACATAAAAGTGAACAACATGAAGAAGAAGAAGAAAGACGATAAAAGAACAAAGCGCCAGAAGAGAGAGAGAGAGAGGCAGGTGACAGGCACACATACATACATAAACGGTAACAAAGGTAATCATAACAACATTAAGACAGAGACATCAACACGCATGTACCCGCCGCATTGTCTACACGGCATTAGCACCTACGGGTGGGTTCGCATTTGTCTCCGAGTTTGCGTTCCCACCTACAGCGTTGGAAATCGCTGCCAGGAAGCCACTCCTCTGCGGTGTGGCAGTGGTGGTGGGAGTAGGAGTCGTAGGAGCCGTCACAGCAGCTTCGTCATCCTTCTTCACTGGCGCAGTGGTAGAGATACGCAACATGGATGTGTAAGGCTGCCTGCAAACGGGACAGAACCACCCTTTAGGCTTGCGCTTGCGGCGGGTACGTGGTGGGGCTGGAGCTGGTGTGGGGGGTGCCGCATCCCCACCTGTGCCGCTGGCTTCGCCAGTGGCGGTAGCGTCTCCTCCAGCGGCATCAGTCGCGCCAGTGGTGGCAGGGGCGGGTTCTTCATTGTGCGTTACTTGACCACCAGCACCGAACTCGATCATGTTCATGGCGCATTCTCTGCATGCAACCAAATGACGACATGGAAGTAACACTACTTCACGAGGACTGCTGAGACAAAGGAGACACTCGCTTGTTGGGTCGTCCTCGGTATGAGTAACGGTTGGGGGATACGTATGTTGATGTCCATCGGCTGGATGGGCGGAAGTATGAGAGGTGAGACCATAGATTTCATGAAGATGGAACGTGTGTGGGCCAATGGTTGCTTCACGTTTCACGACACGGACCACCCATGGCCGAGTATCAGGTGCAGGGGGAGTGGGGACCGTACCCATACGTACAATGTGAAGGTACGTTATTTGAGAATTGGGAGAGGCAAGACTGTGATCTGATGAAATCGTTAGATTAGATACAGTAACAGAGATTTAGAATTCGTACGTACCATGTTCATCGAGAGCTTCAAGCTTGATCAATACTTTCACACCACCTTCTTCTTTGTGCTTAACCTTATCTCCATCGCCATGCGGAGCTTCCATATCAACAACCTGCAAAGCAGGGCCCGCAACGCTTACTTGGTGGGACTCTTCCGCTGCATGAGGATGAGTGCGTTTCCGGATGCGGAGCGTGAAGCGCTTCTTGTGGTGAGGTTCATTAGTAGGTTCTGGAGTAGCAGTAGCAACATCGGAAGATGAGGAAGCAGGACCTTCAGATGGTTGATTTGATGGTTCAGATGCAGGGGTTTCGGATGGAGGCGAAGGCGTAATAGGGTCGTATTTGTCCAATTCGAGCATGGCGCCTTCTTCGAGCTTCAATACTCGACCAAAGCCTCCTTCGACAACCATGTTGAAGATATTGATTAGCTTCTGTGATGAAGCGCTGCCATCTTTCGAAGGAGGTGGCATAGCATGAAGTGAGATTCCGCATTTCGGGGCATCACAGTCGAATTGGAACTCCAAGCCATGGTAATGAGGTTGAGATGAATCGACATCTTCCGGCTCATCATGAATAATGGGCGAAAGACGCAATGTTGGTCGTTTGAGGTTCACAAGTGCTTGTAAAGTTGTTGTCGGTTGGGAGCCCTGCTCCGTAGTGAGTTAACAGCGGAGTACTCAGTGGTGGCGGACGTACCTCCTTAGCCTTCTCTACCCAATTCTTTACAAGGTCGGGCGTAAGAACGTCTTGAATGGGCTGTTTTTCACTCGAGGATACTGTTTCATTGGCCCACAACGGTCCAGCATCAACCATCCCTATGCTAGGCCCGAACAGTGTATCTTGCTTCTTCTTCTCTGTAGTCTGGGGGCGCTCGCCTTCATTGTTCGGTATAAGGTCTCCCATATTAATGACTGTCTCTCCACCTCCGCTGGCGGTTCTCGTTATCCGAGCCGCCTGGGATTCGGCACGCGCAACAAACGGTGAGGCCTGCATTCTTCTGGTCCTATTCCAAGCTGCGTACTGGTTATGATCTGTAAACGCATTATTACACCACGAATAAGATATCAAACACTAGCAGAACGCACACCAGTTCGAGATCGAGTTGGCCATGGTGGAGGAGGAGAAGTGGGAGAGGCGGTGGCCTGTCGGCGGCTGCCGCTAACGGGAGTCGTGCGCTCTCACGATACGCTGCGGTTCCCAGTGCTGACACCATCACTGATGTATTCTTACTGTACGTCGAAAATAATCAACTGCCTATAGGTCTAACAAATCTTTGTAGTCTGCTTCAGTTTCTTATCCAGCCCTTCATTCTCGAAGGGTTGTCTGCGGCTACGTCTCGCCGCTCCACTGCATCCGTTCCATGTAATTGTCACTGGACTGGCCCGGTCGCCCCGATGTACCTACCCTGTGGTCTATGCTGTTAACTTCACGGCGCGTATCTATCTGTTGGAGGCACATCGATCTCTGCCAATGGTCGTTACATGTATTCCGAATATTGTTCGGGATGAATTTTCTGTCGGTATCCCCCTCATACTTACTATTTGACTTGCAAAAGTTACGTAGTGCTCCACTGTCGTGTGCAGAAATCTGGAATGAATTACAAACTCAGCTGCCATTGGGTACTTTACCTATGCTTTGGGAATTTTCTCTGGGTTTTCATTCGATGACCCATCAATACATCTTGCCAGCAAAATGTTTATGGCGCCCTGGGAACCATGATCCTTTATTATCTCAATGCACGGCCTTTCTATCCTGGTTTGAATTAAAACTACTTGCACTGTTCCAATACATCCTGAGAAATCTGGAATCCAGCTCCATATATTGCTATTAGCCAGTTTCTTGAAAGGTGTGTGTCTCCAACATTCTATTCCTATTTTTGGATGAAGTGTCCTTACTCGACAGTCGTCACGGGAGATATATTTCTTTCGGACCCAGCTTGTCCACTGGCAGCAGTTCCTGATACATCTCCGCATTAAAAATACCATTTAGTCGCCATTCTCAACTCCTTGATGCCGCTCTCTACCTTTCTCGACCTTTAATGGCCTCTTGAGAGTATCGGCCGTTCTTGGCATGCAAAAGCATTGGGCATATTTTCGGGCCGAGGACATTCGCAAAATGTTCAGTGGCAAAACAAATCTTTTGAAGCAAAGAACGTCCATGCTGTAGAAATGACTTAAGGCAAATATCTGCCAATTGGTGAATGTCTGTTCTATAATCACTTTCGGCAAATGTCTGCTATATCTTAGGCGTTATTGATCTGGTTTACGTTTACATTCTATGTCGACGAGTCAAATAATTTCCCCGTTCTTTCTTGGCCCCCATGGAATTATTCATATAACAGAATTTCCATGGATTTTATTGGGTTCAACGCAAAGGAAGTATCATGCCATCAGGGAAGCCTAGATAGAGGGCAATCACATTTCTGTGACAGAGTTCACATATACATTCATAAGTAGGATTTGTAACTATAGATAAGATACAAAGTTTACATGCCAGAATATTGATAATAATTATGTAAAATGTGGGGGTTTAAAATGCAGAGCAGGGATTTTAGTCTGAATAAATGCAGTGGGGTTGGTTGGAACTGAGTTAAAAACAAAAGTAAGGGGTCAATAATTTTAGGTTGAGAATAAATCAGGATGTAGAGCGGTGACAAAGAGATGAGGATAACTTCTAATTTAACCGAAGTTTTTTAATTTCTTGTTTTTTGTTGGTTTTTTTTAGGATTTGGGAGGCTTGGGAACTATGGGATAGTAATATATTCTGGGTTTTTTTTTTTTTCGCGCTTTTTATATTTTTGACATATATATATCTCTTTTTTTCGGTTTTGCTCTTCTCTGGGCAACGTGTGTTTTTTCGCGCGGGGGCCCAGCTCTCGTTTTTCTCTTTTGTGTGTCGTGTGTGAGGCGCTGTGTGTGTGCCCCTTTTGCTCTAGCCGTTTTTTGTGCGCCGTGTCTTTTTTGTTTTTGTGGGTCTGTGTCTTTTTCTTTTTGTATATGGTGTGTTCTATGTTCTGGGGGGCGGTGTGGGTGTCATAGACCGCTCTCTTTTTGTGTTTTCGCGCTATCGCCCGCGCTGTTATTCTCTTTTTGTTCTTCTTGTTGTCGGTGTGTGTGGACATGTGTGTTGTGAATCTTTTATTCTGTTTTTGAGTGTCACATATACCGCGCGTGTGCGCCTGCGTCTGCGTCTGATTTTTGCACTTTTCATCTCTTTTCGATCTTTTTGGTTTTGCTATACATTTTTGTGTTTTGGTGTGTTTGTTTTCCATCTGGTGCTTTTTGGGTGTTCTGTTCTTTTTCTGTGTCTGGGAGTTTTTTTGAGCTTTTGTGCCCGTGTCCTTTTTTTTTTCTACAGACGCTATATGTTTTTGGGTTTTTGTTGTGATTGTTGTTATGTGTATTTTTTCCTGTTATGTGGAATGCGTCTGTAATGTTGCCAGTAGGTAATTGGGCAGCCGGGGTATCGAATTGCAGTTCGATATCTATAGTGGTTGGACCGGCCCTATTGTACGGGCTAGTTGCAATGAAGCCGCTGAGGCAGTATGCATCATACCAAGTATGAAGAGGATCGTAGACCTTTTGCGATATAATATCGATTGGAACGTGCACGTCATATATTCGGTCGAGACTTGGCACCAAAATACGGACAGGCACCATAGCAGGTTGAGGATATTTGGTCTCGGGATCTTCGCTCTTTGCTTTGTCGCATTTTTCTTGAGCGGTCACCAGAGCGGATAAAATCCTTGATTTGGGAACAAGATCGCCTGGGCCGGAAATGGCTTCATGAGCTGTTATGGCTAGTAGATCACGACAAATAGTATTGGGCCATGGAGCCTGAGTATTCTGTTGTGTCATGAATTCTTCTTCATCGAATTCATCACGATGAGCTACATCCATGGAAACATCCCATGACTTCGATTGATTTGAATCCATATAGCGGTTTGAGTCGTTAGAAAGGTGTGTGCTCTTCCAGCCTTTGGAAGATTGACCAGGTGCACTAAGGATGACCGCGTTAAACAAGAAGCTATCCCACCTGCTGTCCTTTGGTCCTAGAAGAGTCGAATCATCTGCAAGAACATTGCGCTGAAAATGGAAGGGAAACATTCTTACCAAGGGCAGTCTTTATGATATTTTCACGAACTTGAAGCTCTGATTTATACGACACCAAGTCCCTTCGCAGAACAGCACCCCACGAGGATCCCACTTTCCAGAACGACACGGGAATGCGAGACATATTAAGGATTGGGAGAGTCCCGGGTGTAGGTAAGTAGTCTGTAACGCAGTAATATTAATGTCAAAGTTCGTGTGAATATATCTCGGTTATCCGGTCAGGGACACCAATCGTCCTGGAGCATGTTTGGAGCATAATGATAAGAACAATGAAAAACCGGATAGCGTTGGCGAATAGCAACTGGTCGAAGAAAAGCCATGACCCTAGCGTGACTTTCTGAATCTCGATCCATCAAACGTTGAGCAGTTTTTTTTATTTCCTTACGAATGGGAACCGATCTAACTTATGAATATGGCATAAATGTGGTATGGCGCTCATGTCGGCATGGGCAAGTTTTGTGTTAGGGGCAATAAGGGCATGAATACATAGTGCATTGTAAGGTGTATCATGTCATATGGCGTAGGAGAGCAGAGTAAAAACACAATCAAATTATGCAATGAGTTTGACAACACCGCCAGCCTCCTTGATTTTTTCTCTGCAAAATGATAGTCAGTAAAAGCAAAAAGCCACAAGCTTTAGGAGACTTACTCTGCCTTGGCAGAAACGAAGCGGGCCTTGACGATGAAGGGCAACTTCGGTAAGCTGGAAAAGGTCAAATTAGCATTATAATCGAAAATGCAAGGAGGAATATACGCACTGTCCCTTTCCAAGGACCTTGCCATAGCCATGACGCAGCGTGTCAATGACGGGGACAACCTCAGAATCCTCCTTCAAGCCATCCTTCTGCGCAGCAGGAACAAGGTTCCACAAGCTCTCGACGTTGATAATGGGGCGCCATGTTGCGTTCCGTGTTAAATGGAAGTGACGCATACCGACCTTACCGAAGTAACTGTAGACCAAAAATCCGTCAAAAATCATCTCCAACTATCCGCTTTATTATCGGACATACCCAGGATGGTATTTATCCATGTTGGTACTAAAATGCGCATCAGTAGGGCTGCAAATAGGGAACAGGGTTGAATAACGCACCGGTGGTGATGCTGACCACCAGCAAGACCACGACCACCGGGATGCTTGCGGTGCTTTCCTACACGACCATGACCAGCAGAAACGTGGCCCCTGTGCTTGCGGGTCTTGGTGAAACGAGTGGGCATACTGGCTGGTTACCTGTAAAGTTAAAAGTGAAGTGTCAGCACTTCATCCTAAATCGCCGGATGCCATCCATCGCATTCCACCCCTCCAAACGCTTCTTTCAACGCCCTGTAGCATCTCGATAGTATCCTGGATGGAATACGACTGGATTTTGGCAGTATTGGAATGCACACTTGCCTTGAAGTTGTCGAGAACGTTGATGAGACCCGGGGTTGGAAGACTAGCGCCCAATAGTTTCGAGCGGAGTCAGACCTGGGTCCGCGCCTAACTTTTCCTTCCTCCAAAGTCGCCTCTTCCTCTCTCTCCCTCTTACCTTCTCCTCTACTACGAGCGTGAGTGTTTATTTTCATTATATTTTTCTTTTACATGATGGTATATATTTATTGTCGATGAACATCAACGTCATGATTATCAAATTTCTTGCTGATTCCTCTCTGCTTCGTTCCTTTAAAACCGGTCGCTGACGTTGCTTCTTCCCTAGGTGTCGAATACCAAGGTGAATACCATATTCCTGTTACGTCGATATGATTATACCCTATCTTTAAATATCTGTCAATCCTCTGAACGCTTATGCGTGCTGGAGAGAACAAAGATTGCCCAAGTGGCTGTATGATCTACATCCCTCTATCTATTGCTCTCTGCATTATCCATGTTCATGGTCGACTAACGAATATATCCTTTAGTCGTGTTTTGGCTGTGAATCATGAATCAGCCAAACCGTCACGAATGGTTTGTCCTGGAGGATGGCGAGAAAGGGTATGTCATCTGGTTGTCCTGCCACCCATCATGCGCTGAAGTTCTTCTCTAGCGTTGAAGTCATTGAAGACACTAAGATTCCCAACGCCGCTACGATTAAGATCTATAAACAAGATCATACCCTTGCCAACATGTTACGCGCGTACGTCTCATCAATCTAATCGGTCCTATGCACCATAGCTTACGCGGCATTCCAGTCAACTCCTCGCCCTCCCTTGCATCCTCTTCGCCGGTTACCGTGTCCCACATCCTCTCAACCCTCATTTTCTCCTCAAAATCCAAACCGATGGGAGTATACGTCCGGTTGAGGCATTGGAGCAAGCCGGCAACGCTCTCCTCAAACTCATCGCCGACCTTCAGATGAAGTTCAAGGCTGAGTTCTCCTATAAGGATGTCGAAGGCGATGCTGCTGCTCCTGAGGATCCTTATGGGGCGTTACCCACTGGAATGGGATCATCGGCTTGGGGTGCGAGTTCGAGGGACTATGCGGACTACTCATGATTCAAGATTGGGACTTTATGTTTATTGTTTTTTTTTTTTTTGTTTTTTTGTTCTCCTTGCGAGTGTAACTTATTAGTGTATCATTAGTTAACATTAGTAACCGTGTATTTGAATGAGAAATTATTGCAACAGAATGCCATGTATTGACTACAGTAAACACTATGAGGTACCAATTCGTATCCGAAGGACTGGCTGCATGGAGAGTGGTGTCGTTGATTCTGCTTACACCTGAACGCCAGTGGGCGCGATACTCAGCGGCCGTGGTACCTGACGCGCATTTGATGAGCTTGCGTCACTATTCGAATCTGAAGGACCAGGACTGGGCACAGATGGAGTAGGAGGAAGTGAATGGACATGAAGAGAGTGAGGGGGTGTAAGCGGTCTTGGTTCTTCGGCACCAGCATAGCGGCCTAAGTCATAGGGGTTGGAGATGGTGTAGCCACGCCGCATTCTAGTTTGTCGATACTGAATAGGAGATGGGCACAACGTTTGGTTAGAGAAAAGAGATGGAAGATATGATAATAAACTCACCCCTGTGCTTTCACCGGCGGCAGATGGATCTGATGATTCCACTCTCTCCCTATTCGGCTGCTCCGTTTCAGAAATAGCCCAAGCCTTTCCTCCAGTAGTTGACTGGGGGAACGTCGAAGGATACCCAGGGGAAGGAGTGAGCTCGATTTCGCGACCTAGCACGGTGCGGATCGAAGGGATAAGACGTTGGTCACCTTCCTGGTGAGGATCTGCGTCCCTATTTGGAAAAGACATGCGGAAGGAGGGGAATGAGGGCTATGTACACTGAGCTGCGAAGAAAAGAGTACCCGAAGGAGGGAAGGAAGGAAGGGGAGAACAGGTGTGCTTTACTAGGGGCCGGCGGAGATAACCATGGGGATCATTAAAGGTATATATTGTGATCTTTATAGAATAGAGAGGTGGCAAGACCAACTGTGTGCCATAACATAATGTGTATGTTATGGCACACAGTTGGTCTTGCCACTATGTTATGGCACACAGTTGGTCTTGCTACCTCTCTGTTATGGCATACAGTTGGTCTTGCCACTATGTTATAGCACACAGTTGGTCTTGCTACCTCTCTGTTATGGCATACAGTTGGTCTTGTCACTATGTTATGGCACACAGTTGGTCTTGCTACCTCTCTGTTATGGCATACAGTTGGTCTTGCCACATAGTTGGTATATACTCAATAGAGAGCTCTGACAACAGGTCAATTGATAAGCCGGAGTTTGGA
>KN837420.1:0-10992 GCA_000827215.1 Sphaerobolus stellatus SS14 | reverse complement strand
CCATTATCCTACAATATAGGTTCTTTCACTTTTAGGAAATTGTGCTTCACCGTTCCCGGTTCCCTAAAGATACAGATGTGTATGCAGTCCTCAAGTTCTTTGGATCGAATATCGTCGTGACGGAAGGCGAGGAATGGAAGAAACACCGTAAGATCGCTGCTCCTCCATTCTCAGAGGTGCATAGTCTCTTCATATAGAAATTGATCGGTATACTTACTATACCTCAGAGAAACAACAAGCTTGTCTGGGATGAGACTGTCAAGATCATGCTCGGCCTATTCGACAAATGGGGCAAAGATACCCCAGAGATCTACGCTGACAATGCTAATGATATCACTTTTCTGGTAGGTATATTCCCAGTGTAATGTGATTTATCTAAACCGTTTTAATTAGGTCACGCTCATGGTTATTGCGATCGCTAGTGCGTCTCTCCATGAATTACTGGCAGTCTTACAGCTGATTTGCCCTGCAGGTTTCGGCCGTAGGATTTCCTGGCGAGACGATGAGGAAATTCCAGCAGGCCATACAATTTCTTTTAAGGAGGCACTACAAGGAGTCTCTGTCAACCTTCAATGGAAGCTTATATCGCCTAAATGGGCCTATCCATTCTTCAAGCATTTGCAGTATGTGCAGAAAGTGAACGATGAACTTCTCGTGAGATTTCATAATTCCGACTTAATATTCAGGAACTGGTTAATTACGTATTTCTTAGACTTATATGCAAGAAATGATCGTTTCACGAAGAACATCAGAAGTGAAAGAGGAGCGCTATGATTTATTCAGTGCATTGTTGGACGGAAGTGAGAATGACAAGAATCCTTTGACCGATGAAGAGCTGATTGGTGAGTTGAAATGTAAATATGTCAGTGAGTTTCTTGTTTATTGGTGGTTCACAGGCAACATTTTCCTCTTCCTGATTGCTGGCCATGATGTGATTTACTTCTTTTATTCTTTAATTCCTTTAAAGTTTATCCTTTTTACCAATTATAGACCACAGCCCATACTTTGTGCTTTGCCTTGGGCCTTTTGGCTCTAGATCAGGACGAACAGGAAAAACTCTATCGACACGTCAAGTCGCTCTTGCCCAAAGATGAACTTCCGGTATGTGCAGATGATATTCTCAAAATCATTCAGATTTTCAGTTGGTTTCTAATGTTCATACAACAGGGTTATGAATTGATGAACCAGCTCACATACTGCATGGCCGTCGTTTATGAAACTCTTCGATTATTCCCTCCTGTGAGTGAATGTAACAATAATACAATAGCTTTTTATAATCTGAATTTTCGTAGGTTCCTTTTATTCCAAAAAAGTCGGCCGAGGATACTTCCTTGCCCTGTATTCGTCCAGATGGCACACCTGGCAATGTCTTCATCCCTAAGGACTCCAGACTTGGGATCATCACAACTGGTTTACATTACAACCGTTTGTCACCGAATTTCTTCAATGAGATCTAATAATTGAGTCCTATATTCAACAGCGAGATACTGGGAAGATCCATATGCCTTTAAACCTTCACGATTCATGGCTGCTGACTGGCCTAGAGACGCATTCTTGCCTTTCTCTGGTGGTGCGTACCTTTTGCGCTTTTAATTAATGTTTATCCTTTGATTTCGCTTAGGTGTACGGGCTTGTCTTGGGAAGAGGTACTGATAGAGCTCTTAGTTATTTATTTCTTGTTATAATTCGCTGACTTAGCTTATAACAGATTCTCAGAAACAGAGGTAGGTCATACTCTTTTCCATGATGACATAGTTCTGACAATTGGAATAGAGTATCGTTATCCTGTCTATGATCGTCTCTCGCTACAAGATCGAAGTGGCAAATCCTGAACAGTATGCCAGTTTGACGGCGCGAGAGAAGCGTGAAAGGTTACTGGCTTCGAAACCTGGTGTGACAACGACGTGAGTGATGTAAGACGCCAAAGGAAACATCCACTGAACGACCATAATGCAGTCCTATCAACGTTCCACTAGTATTTAAGAGGAGATGAAGAATCTGCCGTATTACTTACCTGTTGGATACCGCGAGATATTGGCCACATATTTGGGACGAAATACGCTTCAAGTGCTCATTTATATGTTTGTGAAATTATGTTGGATTTATTCCAATGATTAGTCATTACAGATTTAATTTTATCCTATATGCCGATTTAACTGAGTAGAGTCTAGTGTGTTTCGATGAAATTCATGTGTCACGCCATAAAAGTGTCGTGCTTTTGGTCGAAACCGAAACGATAATTCAAAGTCCTGAATATCTGTAGCATCTAGCAGGTGCCAATGGACGTTTTAGCGATACGCGAGCAGCCAATAGGAGGATGCGACGGTCAATTAGTCAGTGCACGCAATTGGCTAATCCATCGATCCATCTGGATTTTCATATGGATATCCCTATGACCACGCTCTGGGAATTCGTCCTTCTTGTTACGATTGAAACTCATCTAATTTAGCTGGTAAAGTTCCCAACGATCTTATCCACCGAATAAGGTCCCTTATTTTTGACCAGTTTCGTCCAGGATACAACCTCAAGCCCTGCACTTAATTCGATCGCCAGCAAGCTAGTATTGACGTGCCCCAAATAAATAAAAAATGCTGAATGCTGCTTATAGTGTTTATATATATACCATAATCACTGGACAATCTCTCAAAGACTCAGCCATAAAAAAATTGCATGCTGAGGAACCTTGATAGTACGCTTCTCCGTCCCTGTTCAGACCTTAATTTATCTAACGAGTACTGATATTGGCAACATTATTACAAGGGAGTAACCTAATTCTTTACGAGTATGCACTAATTTCATCCGTAGCTTTACAGCATAACTTCACTCCGTCGTTAGGAGGTCGAAGGGATAACTCCTGTGATGTATACCCTATGAGAACCGGATACATTTTTGCAGCGATAATCGGGCAAGCCTATAACATTATGAACCTTTCTTCAGACCTAAAAGTCATTCAAAGCGAAGAAGTACACAATCATCTATGTACGACAGATTATCGTCATCCTGATCTAGAGCCTACAAATAGCAACAACTGAGTAAGTCACAGGATACTACAGCTACAGACTCCGAGGCGTGTCAATATAACGAATCAACGGATCAACCATAACAAAGGTTGGCTCTAGTTACAATTCTCAATCGGGAATAGGACAATCACAGGGCTCTATCATCTTGTAGAGAGGATCCGCGACGTTATGAAAGGGGGATCCAGGATCCCGTGTCAAGAAAGCCATTGTCTTGTGACCATGTCATCCTCCGTTTCCTCGAACTGGATGTAATTCTTCATACGCAAGACAGTCTGATAGTCGGAGCGTGTCCTGAAGAGTATTATCGGGTTGCCTTTACTTTACAAGTTCCCGTGGATGGTCAACGATAAATGCACGAGCAAACACAATTCCTTCATTGCGACGGAACGCGTTCAGGTTGGTTGTTTGGCGATTTGTAGTGTCAATTGCGCGGCGTCGACCAATCTCTGCAAGTTGGTCCTCGGTAAGCAAGTATCCGGCGTAGACATGCATCCTGCGGCTATCGAGCGCTGATTCAATAAGACAGTGCTTAATCAAGTATGACCAGTGGACTTACTGAATATTAAGAATAGAACCTGCCGTGGACAGAATGAGGTTGGGAATGAGGGAAATAGTGACTGTCTAGGCTTGGGCACAATGTACTTATTTAAATGAACAGTCGAGGTTATAACGAGCTGCGGCCGCTCTGATACTGATAATAGCTAAAATGTTTTCCATTCTTCTACCGGGGTCAAAAAACAATAGCTTCTTGTTTTTCAATTATGCATCAATCGAGCCCAAACTACTACAGTACGGCGGGCCGTTTGTCCAGGAAGTTGAATGTGACATGTCTAATTAATTACGATAAATCTCAACGCGGCATATGTCACAGACTCAGATACTTGAACGTCAGTAAGCATCCTAAATCTGAGAGAACTACGAGAAGTATTCTCATTCGGTGATCGGATATTCACAGGGCTCAACAATTTTATAGTGAGGCTCGGGTCGTGATAAAAGGCAGATTCAGGAGCTCGACAGAACAAAATATTGTTTTACGATAGGTTACTCTGTCTCTCCGCGAGAACCAATAGCTGATACGCTAACGCAAGACAGCCTGATGGTCGGAACCTGCCTTGAAGAGGAATATTGAACTTGAAAGAAGTCCTTCGGCACCGAGAAATTTATGTATATCCTTGGGGTCAACGAGGAGCGTTCGCCGTCCATCCTTGATGCCTTTGCCACGAAGGAATCACCCAAGGAATCTGTTCAAGGGTTTGATTTGCTCTTTGAAGTATCAAGTCATTGTTTTCGGTCAATTTCAGCAAGATCTTCTTTGGTAAGGAGCTGCAACCTGTATAGAGATGGAGACTGGCCTGGACGAGATCGCGCAATGGAGATAGAGAGATGGAATTGGTAGTTTAGTTTGAGACCGCAGATGTAGCTGGTCGTTCTGAAGTTTGGGCAGCATCGTTACTGAGGTGCACGCTTTAGGAATAGTTAGCTATTTCTCTCCGATTTCCATTCTCTTTCATCTTCGCCATTTTGGACCGACCGAAGTTCATGGCTGGTCAAACATGCGCTCAGGCTCTCTACAATAAAGGAACCTCAAACAAGACGAACGGCCTGTCCGCAAGCTTCAGTTATTTATTTCAACATTTTAGCCAGATCAATGGTACATTCAACAATCATTGACAGCCTAAAACATTCTAATTCTCATATGGAAAAGGTCTTAGAGTCTGCCGGAGACTATCATATACTCGTATGTACGGGCTCACTACAAACTCCAATTTGGCCAGATGAGAATCACAAGAAGGACCGATCAATCACATTTGAGGAAATAGCATTTCTCGGTAATGGAGGAGGAGGATTATACCGACACGGATCAGCACGGAATGCGGCGGTTCATTGGAGCTATGAGATGCCCACACACCTCAGCCAATAGAATATGTTTCTGTTCTGAGCATTTCCCTGCGATACCAGGGTTGCATCGATCATTGTATCAAGGTGAGAAGGGTCCGCAGAATGGCTTCTTCCTTGGCGAGCTAAATACGTAAGAACAAATTTGGCATAGGATTGGTGTCCATTTGAGTATACTTATAAGTAGCAGTACGTGCTATGAGTTGTATAAGGGTATTTGTTGAGTGACATCACTGGTTCTATTTTAATATAGCTAGCCTCGTGCTGGCTGTCCGTCGCAGGTTTCTCGGTCGGTCGGAGCTTCCAGTTCTCCGCGACCATCACATATGGATCAGATCTAGAAAGTCCTTTCAATAAGTAGGCCAATTTATATGTGTAAATATCTTAAATTTTGACTAATAATTGGGAAAATACAGTGCATACTCAGTAGCTTGGTTTCTATTGAACGCTAAGTATGTGTCGATATGATCTAATATGGCATCCGCTGCAGTTAGGTGTCGATTTATGCGATCAAGTAAAGGAAAATGAAGGATAGCCTCAAAGATAATCTAACAATTTGCTCCGGCCGTTCTTGGATCGGGAAAGACAAGACTGGTCAGACAGGCGGCGGAATCGTTTCTGTGCCACACAAATTTGGTGTGATTGGTTGGAATCGCCGATGAGTCGTTTATTTATATGGTTCATCTCACAGTGTTAACTGGCAGGCCAGCCTAGAGCCATTGTGATCGTAACACTCTTGCCTTACCACATCCATAATGTACTTGACGGACGCGTTCGATTCAAATAGAGCGACTTTGCAAATATTTGCTGGCAGTTTACTTTGTTTGTGGGGGTTACACCTTTTCTTGAGCTATCGGAAGGTGCTGCAGTCAATTCAGTGAGTACAACGATATATTTAGTAGTGTTCGCACTTATCTCCCTCACAGTCACCACCCTGGCGTTCGTACTTTCTTTGGTCCTCATGGAATTATAGGCAATGTACTAGAGCTTCGAATATACTGCAAAAATCCACTAGAAACTCACTGAACATGATAGGCGCTCCCTCGTATGCCTGGAATAGCGATTGGAATACAATGGGGAGCTACGAGAAAACATGAGGGCTGTGTGTATATTACTTATGATACGACGAGTAATCCTACTAACTAGACTCTGACAGTGTATGCACCTCTCGGCTGGGATATCATCAGCGCAGTTAGTCTCATTTATCCTTGCTGCGCTTAGATGTCTGATTCCCTGCTAGATCGGCTTTTATCCCAAGATTTCTGCAGGATTTATTATTGCGGATCCACATGCCACGAAGGTTTGCCATGTATCCCATAAAACATCATGCAGTTCTATAATAAAGATCTCACCATTTTCAGGAAATTGTGCTTTATCGTTCGCGGTTCCCTAAAGATACGGCTGATTATGATGTCCTCAGATTCTTTGGGTCCAATATTGTCGTAACAGAAGGTGACGAATGGAAGAAGCACCGTAAGGTCGCTGCACCTCCATTCTCAGAGGTGAATACTATCGTCTCTTCACACAACATTGCCAGTATACTTACCATATCTCAGAGAAACAATAAGCTTGTCTGGGAGGAGACTGTTAATGTTATGCTAGGCCTGTTCGATAAATGGGGCAAGGATACCCAAGAGGTCTATATTGAGCATGCCAATGATATCACTTTTATGGTAGATATCTTCATAGCTTGTATTGCTATCTGCCTAAATTCCTTTCCTTAGATTGCGCTTATGGTTATAGTGACTGCTAGTACGTTTCTTTGCCTTCAAATTTTGATACTCTTTAAAATAATCTCATCTATTCTGCAGGTTTCGGTCGTAGGGTTTCCTGGGAAGAAGAAGAGGCTATTCCAGCAGGCCATACAATGACTTTCATGGATGCACTTCATACAGTTTCTGCCACACTTCAATTGAAGCTCGTGGTACCGAAATTGGCCTATCCATTCTTCAAGTATTTGCAGCATATTCAGCAAGCGAACGATGAACTTCTCGTGAGATTTAATAATAATATGGCTTGTTATGAGCTGATTAATTTACGGACCTTTAGACGTATATGAAAGAAATGATCGTTGCACGTAGGACGGCACAGATAAAGGAAGAGCGCTATGATTTATTCAGTACATTGTTGGATGGAAGTGAGAATGAAAAGGACTCTTTGACCGATGACGATCTAACTGGTGAGCCCAAATGGAAATATCTGAGGATGATTGAATGTTTATTGGTCATTTAAGGAAACATTTTCCTCTTCTTGGTTGCTGGTCATGAGGTGATTATTACTTTTATTGCTTTAAAACGTGTCTTTTTCAAACTTTTCTCGATAATCTAGACCACCGCTCATACTATGTGCTTTGCCTTGGGTCTCTTGGCTTTGGATCAGAACGAACAAGAAAAACTGTACCAACACGTCAAATCGATATTGCCTGAAGATGAACTCCCGGTGGGTGGAGATGGGGTCTTCAAACTCATTTAGATACTTCGTTCTAATACTCATAAAAGGGCTATGAATTAATGAACCGACTCACATATTGCATGGCCGTAGTCAATGAAGCTCTTCGACTATTCCCTCCCGTGAGTGAACTTGATAATAATAAAGTGTCTGTTTGGGATTGAATCTTTTTTAGGTTGCTTATATTCCCAAAATATCGGCCGAGGATTTTTCTGTTCCCTGTATTCGACCAGACGGTACACCTGGTAATGTCTTCATCCCTAAGGGCTCCAAACTGACACTCAACACAACTGGTTTACATTACAACCGTACATATTGAATTTCTGTAATGAGGTGCAATCATTGACTCCTCAACAGCGAGATATTGGGAGGATCCGAATGCCTTTAAACCCTCAAGATTCATGGCTTCTGACTGGCCTAGGGACGCATTCATGCCTTTCTCTGGTGGTACGTATTTGCGACACACTTTCCTTTAATATTTATGACTCAATTTCGTTTAGGTGCACGGGCTTGTCTCGGGAAGAGGTATTGATAGAGCCATTATCTATTAATTTTTATAAGTCGCTGACCTTTTTATCTCATGATAGGTTCGCAGAAACAGAGGTATGTCTCACCATTTCCCCACTATTGAGCAGCGCTGATTTGGCGTAGAGTGTCGTCATTCTGGCCATGATTATCTCTCGTTACAAGATCGAATTGGCAAATCCTGAACAGTATGAGGGTTTGACCTCAAGGGAGAAGCGGGACAAGTTACTGGCTACGAAAGCTGGTATAACAACAACGTGAGTGGTATAATGCATCGCAAAGGAAAGATCCTGAACGTTCATAATGTAGTCCTATCAAGGTTCCGCTGGTATTTAAGCTGAGGCGATGAGGAATCTCCTAGTGCTACGTTGGATACCTCCCCGGAGAGATAACGCCTATATAATTGAGAGGATATATGGTTACTCACTTGTCTTCGATATCGACGAGTTCTTAAATATTTACGACTATATCGACTTTATCTCATCTTATATACCTCGAGTGTGATGATTTTACTTTATGAATAAATAGCATTCACTTTGAGTGCTGTTTACAAGAGAGTACCTACAACTCAAGAGAGTACAAGAGAGCTAGAAGACTCGGACATAGAACTGCTTTTGCGTACGAGCCCTCCAACTCCAATGTGTTTTTGGATCCACTATGAACTTCTCTAATGCCCTTATTTCCATATGATCAGGACTCATAGTCAAACTCATATAGTCAACAGCCAAGGCAGTATATTTCATAGCTCCAAACTCATTACCAACTGTAGTATAAGTCAAGGCAAGGCCGCTTGCTTATAAGCGGCACCGATGGCCGGGTCTGAATGTTCCTGATTGTAAAGTGAATCAAAGCTTCTGCCATCTCAGGGAGGCGGTTGACTCTTGAGTCTAATCGGTGAGACTTTTCTGAAGAATAGCCATCAGCTCGAAGCGGTTGTCGGACTGTTCAAGCAAAGACTTTGGGAGGCTGCAAATGGAACATGAACACTTAAAGCTCCATAACGAATCAATAGGTGCTTGTCGCTACTATTGGGAAAGGGTTTGATCTATGCCTGTAAGTGATTCGTTAAATGTTAATGTTGAGAGTATAGTGAATTTTAAATACGAACAACTGGTGGTAATTTAGTAGCGTGTACATGATGTGAAAGGGTATTATTATTGAAGTAATAAGCGGAGCTTTTGCATCACTCAGTTTATGTCAAGTGCGGCGGTATTATACCAACTACGTACTTTAGTCGACAAGCATGATTGAGACGCTAAATTTCACTATCAATAATCTGAAGAATTTCCTATTAGAGAGATGCCTCACCGCTGTCTCGGGAAACACCCCGTTGCGAATTTCGTTGTAATCCCCAAGAGGTATACCGAACGAATTGGTTATTATGATGTCCTCGATTTTATCTATATTCCCCACATGTCCATGCAATTCTATAAATAAATCTTGGGACGCTTTAGGAAGTCGAGCTACTGCTTCTTGCTGCAATTCAAGGCGATCCGCTAGAGGCAAAATATCATTGATCATGCGATGTATGACCAATAAAGGGGTATGTACAAGGATCTTTTGTCCGCGATGAAATGTTTGATTTCCAATAAGGCCTATTCCTCGTCCTTTCAGTTCTTGCAGAACGTAGATCCCGAGAGTTGTTGGTATCATATAAGTCCAAAGTATCCGACTCTTCGAACACAGCAGATTGCGAGATCGTATCTGCGATCAAAGGAGTTATAATTATAGAAATACCTCGACCTCCGGCAAACACTGCTGGCGAAGATGCAAAGAACGATATATCCGTACGCTTCGACACAGTATGGCTCTTGGGTCCAGGGATGCCACCTGTTTTTTTTGGAATGCTGTCCTGGTCAAATATAACCGGGACTTCGGCTTGTTCTATGCTGGTCTCTTTCGAATCGTCAAAGCAGATGCCTGGTGGTATAGCTAGCTAATCTTCTTCGCCAGGCTTGCATTTTTGCGGTTGTATTATTGGAAGTGGATTCTGAGAACGTTAGCTTGGAGTCCTTTTGTCAACAGGCAGAAATAATGGCAAATGACCGCTGCTCTCCTAATAAAGTTCATGAATACAGGTGAAACCGTAGGCTTTCGTGGTGGCAAGGTAGAAACTGGTTATAACGATCAGAGATAGGTGCGACATCAACTCTCCAAGTTCGAGATGCCAGAATTAAGCACGAGATCCGAGAAAATGTTGTGCAGGTATCATTACATTGATGGCTATTGATGATGACCTTCTGATACCGCCGAAGCACTGGCGGTTGATGTCATTCAGATCGGCGCAGGCTATAAATCAGTAGACCCACCTATAAGCCTTAGGGCCGACGCGAACAGCATTCGGAGAGTAATGCAACGACGATCCTATAATTAGCATTAACGTAAAGAGTGGGGGAGAATAAGGTAGACCTAATCATTCAAGCTGAACAGCCAGTGGTTAAACTTCAATGAATAAAGGATACATACACCATAAACAGATCCTATCGTTGCATTCAATTGAGTGCTTGATAATCACCTGCCATGAGGAACAGCCTACACGCAGTTTCAGTTGCTAGATTCTGAGTCGATCTGGGTCTTGAGCTGTTTGCCAAGGATGTAATAAGGTTTGCGATTTTCTTTGAAGATTTGTGACAAGTCGATGATTCTATGAATGATTCTTTAGAAGCTACTTACTCGAGTTTTTACTTACACAAAGGAACGTACTTTCGGTGAAATAATTGTTATATTACCTCAATAATAATGAGAACCCAAATCACTGGAGTGGATTACGCCATTAAGCTCATATCCGTAGTGGAAAAAAAACCCATTGTTCCGATGACTAAGTATGGCATGGCATGATTGTTAGAACTTGCATATTCTACTCGGGAAAGAAAATTAAGAATAGGCAAACATAGCTTTGTGTTTGAAAAGAAACTGGATTAGTGTGTTCCTGACTTCGATTGAACTGGTATAATACCCGTCTCTCCGAAGAGAGGTCGATCGCTTGAGCGCAGCCACGGCCCCGTGAAGATATCTCCAGCCTGGTAGAGGCCGTGGTCCCGAAGCTTGACGCTAGGATGATCTAAAAAAAAGTAAATATGAGCCTTGATTAATGATTTTCAGG
>KN837419.1:121877-135176 GCA_000827215.1 Sphaerobolus stellatus SS14 | reverse complement strand
GACCAATTGCTAAAATGATTCTTAATTCCAACCCGTGAAAACTGAGCAACTTTGTAGTATGCTTACATTGTTATATCGCCTGTTAACAAGAGAACGCGTTATGATTAAAGGGCGATTTGGATTGATAAACATATACTCACCACATTGAGGTGTAGATGATCTAAACGTCGTGGAGAAGCTCAACAAAAGTTATCAAGGGACCATGAAGTTGTACTCACGGAGTAACGAGGGAAAGCTTTTGAGCCAAAATCGTAGGAAAGAAATTAAGTAGTAAAGCAAGCAACGAAATGCGAAGGAAAGACAGCATAAGGAAAGAAATAGGTTAAAGACGACAGATTATACAGGAGGAAAGAGATAGAGATAAGAGGTGTGAATATCATCTGTCTTTGTTCGTGTCGAACTCGGCGAGCCCTTGCACCGGGCATATCTACTACGCGTTAATAAATCTGTCAAGAATTACTCGCCGGCTGACATCGCATATAGGCCGAGCAATATTATTCGTCCCAGCCATGCGAGTTTTGATAGATCGCGGCACCGTGAGGATCCAACGACAAAAGAAACTGAGGATTGACATCTCTGAATTCAGTATTGCCCTCAATGACGACTGCCGATCGAGTTCATTGGTCTTGACTGCGCAGATGTTGCCGGGTAGCAGTATTACTGTTGAATGGCTATAGACCATATATAGCTGATCTTCTATACATCATTGTTGGCCACAGTGTCGTTAAATGTAAGAATAGAACCGATACTCTTACCATGCTTATATGAAATACTGTAAATCGTTCCTCTACCAGAGTTTAACAGAGCTTAGCTCAAGACTCTGCAATACGATTTACGTACCAATCCGTAATCCAAGGAAAGGGGAACGAGCTTGCTCATCGGATATAATGACTTAAGCGACCGCCAGACATCAGCGCTGAAGTGTCGTTTCAGATCCACTTCATTACTATGGCAACGTGTAATGTGGCTATACTGCAGATCATAATAATATTAACCTACGATCCTCAATAGAGTGTATTGGATAGCGATAAATATTGGCTCCATTCAGGGTCAACTGAATTGAAACTGAATTGTGTGCCCAATATTCGCAACCAAAATTATTGGTATCCAATACACTCTAATAGTAGCGTAACAAAATATGCAGTCTGGATAGAATGCTTCTATCCAAATACACATAATAAATAGCTCGTCTCGCCTGCGATCCGAAGCATGCATGGTATGAACATACGTCATGCCCAACTAATGTGGGCTTGAACCGCTCGAAGAACCAAGGAGAGTCGGACGTCTCCAAGGATGGTAGGAAGTATCTACGGCGACGTTCATCGCCGATTAACCGTTCACAGCGGCAAGGTATGACTATCACCCAAATCAATGGCGTCTATGAAGGAGATAAATGAAAGCTTACCTCTCTATCCTCGAGGAACTCCAAATATGCAAGCGAAATGGTAATCCAAAAGGAGGTGTCAATTCCTAGCAGCCGATCTACACCCTCGTTCACCTCTAGGAGCCCAGACACGGATACAGAGAAAGTAGGGGTCTGATCCGTAAAGGTGAGAAGAGGTGAGGTGATCCCAACAGACAAAAGAGGGGAGAGTATAAATGAGTATGACGAGCGTATGGGAAGTCTGGGAGTTATATATGATAGCGCGCGCGAGAAGAAACCGCTGGCAGCAGACGCACTTGCAGGATGGCCGGGAAGCCGCGGAACCAGACCGAAGTGTCTGACTGTCCCCAATTTGCGCTGGGATATAGAGCCTAACTTTGCTCTAATGCTCTCGACGTTTGGCACCGAGAGGTTTTGAGAAGACAGTGTCTGTGGAGGGCTTGGAGGGTATGAATGCGATGTTGCTGTAGGTTGGATATCTGATGTTGGTTCTTCTTCATTCTGGATAGGTTCACGGGTGCGCACAGAAAACGTTAGACTGCCTTCTTCAGCTGTTGCAATTGGCGCCGCGGTGGTCGTTGGAAGTTCTACCGATGGGAGGTTGTGTGGAGGCGGAAGTAGAGGAATAAAGGCTCCTGGCGGTAATGACGGAGATCGAAGACGGAGATACCATCCTTGTCTAGGTCGGTGAATAGTCCACCGTAATGTATTCGTCGCAGCATCCTGAACCAAATTTAAGTAGGTTAACTGGCAAATATAGCGCACGACTCACCATAACACTCCCCACTATCTCATCCTCTGTCATGATTCTTTCCTAATCAAAGTCGTTTAGAATCACGTCATAATATTCTGGCTATTTGCAAGCTACCTTGTACCACATGACAATATTCGTCCCATCTTCTAACACGTTGACTCTGTCTGCTGCGAGTGCATCAGCACTGTTTAAATGTCAATATTTCAAGTGTATCATAGTAACAGAATAAAAACCTTTTAACCTGATATTTGGTTATATGGGCAAAAGCCATAGGTTTGAAGTTGGAGGCAGAGGTCGCCGAAACCTCATTGGAGTTTCGGGTTACGTACACATGATGTATCATCTTTCTGCCAGCGCTTCGTTGCCGGTCGGCGTCACCAGCTTGGAACGGAACATCCAAGTAAGTACCTCCCGAACCTGCTGTGCATAGTGCCCATTTGCTTATGATCCGAGCCTTTTCTTT
This sequence comes from Sphaerobolus stellatus SS14, assembly GCA_000827215.1. Taxonomy (NCBI): domain Eukaryota; kingdom Fungi; phylum Basidiomycota; class Agaricomycetes; order Geastrales; family Sphaerobolaceae; genus Sphaerobolus; species Sphaerobolus stellatus. The sequence continues at coordinate 132,575 of KN837419.1, read as the reverse complement.
GTCAGATATTATACTTTCACTGGGAAATCTTCAAGAATTTATCCTCGTATTCCATAGGCATTGAGAAATACTTATATACGGCTCACGAAAAGACGTAGTATTCTGAACTTTGCACCACAACCATGGACCCAAGGAATCTCCTCAATTCGTACTCTTTAGAATAAGAGAGGTCCGTAGACTACAACCTGCGCGCGTTCGGACCGATCGTCCCTCAAGGGCGTGCAAGGGTCTGCTGAAATATATAACGGAAAGGCCGGCGATCTTGTCTAGCTACATGCTGCGATTATCTTGACTCATCGGCTATATTCGCCTCGAAGGTTTCGTCACTGTTGCATGGCTCTTGGTCGCTCCTTATTGTCCCCGAGGGTCTCGAATGCCAGAAATTTCGGTGTGCCATCCGGGCCTGACTTCCGGATTCTGTATCTCCTCCCGGCTTTGTTTCGAGCAAATGAGTTCATTTGGAGTCTCCGAACAAGCGCAGTGATTTTCACTCGATGGTCGTGTGCAACCTACAGTACTAGTACGCGCGGGGCGGTTACGGTCTCCAGTGCGTTCGGCACAAGTGGGAGAGGCCCTTGCATCGTGACTTTCCGACCACCATATACGCAATATACGATGAAGCGTATAAAGTCTCGTGCATAAATCACATTGCCAATATCATCCTCCAGTTCTACCACCCTTTGCTCAACTTTTGACTCCCCCTTAACTATCCCTGCCATGTCTACTCCCTCTGGATTCTTTATCCCTGATCTCTGGGCTCACTGCCCTTATCCCGCTATCTATCATCCCAACGGAGACGCTGTCGTTAGCGAATCCGACGAATGGATACTGTCTAGGTGCACTGGCATTAGCCCGAGCCTTCGCCGCGAACTCCCTCACTTAATGTCAGGGCAACTAGCTGCATTCTGCTATAACAATTGTAATGACGAACGATTACGTCTCGTCTGTGACTTCATGATCACACTTTTCCTTATGGATGACCTTTCGGACGAATTTAAGACCAAGGAAACAGAGGTTTTCATGGATATTATCATGAATGCCATGGAAGAGCCAAACTGCTATCGTCCTGGGATCACTAATGGCGAGAAACATCCCGAAGTTGAGCCTGATGCCAGCAAACTTAGCAGAGAGTTCGTTAATGTTTATTTCGTCATCGTTAATAATGCTGATTTATTACCACAGTTATTGGGCGCGTATGCGTGCGGGTGCTGGCCCAGAAGTACAACGCCGCATTATTTCAGGCGTGAAGGAATATCTTATTGCCGTTCGTCAACAAGCTGATGACCGTCGAACTGGGAACATACCGGAATTGGAAAAGTATATCGAACATAGACGTATGAGCAGTGGCTGTAGGCCCCTTTTTCACATCATTGAATATTCTCTGGACTTTCAACTCCCTGAAGAAGTCATTAATCATCCATTGATGGTGAGAATGAGGGATTGTGCTAACGATTGGGTCGCATTTTCCAATGTACGTGTTTAAAGCATCGTTTTGTGTAGACAAGGCTAATGTTAAAGATTCTAGGATATATTTTCCTTCAAAGTGGAATATTCTCGTGGAGACAAACACAACATGGTCGCAGTTATGATGGAACGCTACAAGCTCAATATCCAATCATCCTTTGACCGCGTGGCCGCTCTTTGCATTGAAGCCATGAAGAACTATCGCGAATGCAAAGCTGAATTCCCTTCGTTCGGACCTGAAGTCGATGCTCAAATTGAAGCATATTGCTATGTTATGCAGAGTTGGATGTCTGGGTCACTTGCTTGGAGTTTCGTGACCCCGCGGTATCTCGGACCCAGGCGTCATGAAATTAGGAAAACCCTTTGGGTTGATTTGACGAATCAACGCCTTAGGTCTGCTAATGGGGCATAAGAATTCGTTCTTTTGCCTGCCAACTATTCGTTGGAGCTTGAAGGAAATTATTAGAATGGAATCTGGTTATTTCATATTCCTCTTTTTCCTGAGGGCTATCTTCGTATGGACGTTGCAAAGTGGTCGATTATATTGTACCTGTATTGATAACAGATTGCATTAGAAAATTCTGTCTCGATTAATATATTGTTTAACTGTTTGTGCGGTTAATACGTTCAAGCCAACACATCGCGGATTAATATACCGATCTCTTTAAACAGTTTGTAAGGAAAACGGATGCAACTCCCGCGCATGGTGGTGGTAGAACTGGCGAAGGAAAGTCAACATTACTTGGGCGCTACTCGACGTACAAGATGCGAGTTTGCCATTGTTTCCTATACATCTGTGACTATTTTTCCGTGTTAAATAATGACTTCTCTTAAGGGTCGTATTTCCTCTTTTATTTGTCCTTACCAATTATATATAGCATTGATAATGTTGCCATTTGTTTTCATAGTAGAATCCGATATATTTATTTTCATGAGAGTTTTACCTAAACCTATTTCTTTAAATTCTCGCCGTTTTGGGAACTTTCTGCTCGATGTCGGTATATATAGTATGTAACAATGTTCCAAGATTAGCGAGCCCAGCTGTTGGGTATTTAGGCCGAGCAGCCGGTTCTCCGCCAACTGCCGTATGTACTGCGGCATATAATTGGATTCGCTTAGAGCCCGGTTGGCAAAAAAATCGTGATTTGATGGGTTGATCTCAAAACGTGATTCGACCATGTGCATATCACGACCACAAATTCTGTCACAATTTTCCCACGATTTACCGCTAATTCAAGCGGGGCTCGAAATATGTCATCAATTTCTCCCTCTTCTCATTATTTTCATTTAAAATGCAAATTTTTTATTTTCCAATATTTGACTATGTACATACATGCTAGGTACCTTATAGAAAGATGATCTGACAAAAAATTCGGATTAAAGAACGATGTAGTAGTCAGATTAAGGGCAGTCATGCATGAAATCGCAATTTGGGATTTGCAAAACTAGTCTGAGCATGCTAAATCATGCCTCGAAGTCGAGGTAAAATCCTGTCACCGAACAGGTCACGATTTGACGTGATCGCAGGTTGAGAAAATCCCGGCGCTTATGACTTAATCTCATCAAATCACGCGATTATACAACGCGCATGGTACTTTTACGTAACTTGCTGACATAACCAGTCCATCCCCGCCCACTCATCTATCTATAAATTCGCGCCCACCCATCTATCTATAATCTATATCTATATATAATCTATGATACAACGCGCATGGCACTTTTACGTAACCTTCTGTAACCAGTCCATCCGCGCAGGTAACAGTCGATCGTTACCGTCCCGATAGCCGATGTTCTCAATTTGGCCTGCCGGATCGCGCTGCCAGGGACCCTTTGTACATACACCGTAGAATGATGCCCCCCCTCCCAGGCTTTCTCACCAAAATCAGGTTGATTAGATGGATATTATTTCAAGGTGCATGCTAGAGATAGCCTCAGATTTTTAATGGGACTGGTACTTATCTAAGAATGTTCACTAATTAATAATTATTCAATGGGAGTGACGAGCCTTACTTAGGATTTCAAACACGATCATTGAATTGGACACCTGCACAGAGGTAAATTGTGTGCCATATATCGTTATAAAATGAGTGTCTGAACAAAGATTCAACACCAGGAGGACAGGAGCTGGTGGGAAAAGGAGGTAGAGCTTAAATAAAAATACATATAATATAATATAATAAACAGTACTTATGAGTAGCAAAGAACCTAAACTACTCATAAGCATATATGATAAATTGGTGAGGTATCTATGACATTGACATCAAGCTTAATTATCGAGACAGGTAATATGCCATGATATTCCAACATAAGTATCAGCATCTCACTCAATATATATCCGTAACCCTACCTACCTCCCAATCTTCCCTATATGCAGTATATCATTTGCTTATTTTTTCAAGAAGGACTAAGTAGAAGCACTCAATGTATTATGATTTTCGTTGTTACTTATTTATATGAAGCCTTTTGAAGGGAACACATGACATAGAGAGAACCGTTGCTCAATAGAATAGTTAAAACTGAACTGGTTGCCCTTCTCATCCAAAATATAAAATCTATACAGCTATAATCAAATTTTTCTACAGAATAGACACTATATCCTTGTTTTCCTAGCACAAGACTTGTCCCTTTATCTGAAGTAGATTGACCGGATACTTAGGTATACTTAATCTCAATTTTGCCTTGCAGCGGCTGATATATGAGCAAGCTCGTGTTTGCTATGCAAATGCTGGGCAAGGCTGAATCTGAATCTTGCCAACCAATGCTTAATCAGGTTTTCATGCACCAATGCTTTCTCTATCTTATCATCTTGCAAAGCCTGGTTCTAATCTGTTCCAAATTAAGGACATGTACATTTTGAGAAGGTGCAACCCATGCACGTTGAAGCCAAGTCCTTTGGTTCTAACTTCCCTTTCCTTAGTTTGACTTTGCTGTTACTTTGGTTATGCTTTGGAACCTATTGTTAGGATCAGCCCATAACACTCCATCACCTACTAGTAATAAAGGATACATTATTCAAGGAAGGTTGCCAGTAAACCAACAGATTAGAATTCAAGATGTGACACCAACAGTGACCAGAGACAAGTAGTCAAGAGTAAAAGTGCATGTCCTGGAACAAGGAAGGTTGCTGTAAGCCTGGCCAGGCTCACCACATTGGACTTTACTATTAGCTTCTGCACACCTTACATAACAATAGATGCACATAGTATTTTTCATTCATTTTTTACCTTTACTGTCATCCATTGTAATTCCCATCTCTTGTTCTAGATGAATACACATTGGTCCTATCGAGCTTTGGACTTAGACAACAGTGAGGCTGCAGAAGACAGTTAGATTCTTGAAGAGGGACCTTCAAATGCATCCAGTCCAAGAGTTCCAGAGAGTAACCAGACTGCTTAAATGTGTTGGAATGATGTAACGAAGACATAATGTATGAAGCATGCTTTACAGTTCAGGATGAAGGAGACAGCATAGTAGATGGTGGTGGTCCACTATATCATGCCCCCTTCCATTTCCAAGTCCATCTAATGTGGGGCATACAACTGCTTCCTCTTTTGAGCTTTCTCTGGGGAGAAGGGAACTGGAATTACAGGTATCATTATGGCATAAAAAACTGCAAACACAAAAGACCTTCTGGGAATGTGTTTGTATAGTGATCTCGACATGTGCCAAACAGCCTGTGAAATCAAGTGGTGTATGACATTTCTTGCTTCCAAACACGGTATTATCTTGTCCACAATCACTAAATAAAGGAAATAAGGTTAATTTACCATCAAGAATGCAATATATGCATGCACCATTGGTAGTGTCCGGTGCTCCTCTTTCTTGCCCTTTCCAGTCTTCTTTAACCATTTCATGCTCCAACTACTCCCAATATCTTTGATATCTTTGAACAAATTACTGTCGAGGCTGTGGGTCATCAAAATAGATGCAGCTTTGTTTTGTTGTACTGGATTAGAAGGTGCGAAGTGATGGTCTTCTATTTGATTGCTGTCTAGGCCACCATTCTCTGATGTGTCGTATAGTACTCGTATGAGTATACACTGCTCTAGTCTGAGATCGAGGTGGTCCCATAGTATTTAGCGAGCAGCGTGTCTAGCCTTGACTTTGACATTCGCAAACCAAACATGACATCCACTGATACTCTTCTTTCCTTGATGTCTTGACATGAAGAACCAATAATAGAAGTCAAAGGGAGGAAAAGATGCTCAGGATGATGCTAAGAAACTCTTCGGAACATCATTGACAGTTTGTTGACGTGTCATAATCCTAAACAATTATTTTGCTCCCGTAACTGGGACTTATCGAGCGTCTGACGGTCTAATTCCGAAAGGCGAAAGCAGCCAAAACTGCACTTGACTTGTTGGAACTTTCACTTCGCAGTCTGCGTGAGATTATGAAGGGAGTTATGAAGGGAGAGTGTATCTAGTGACCCTTAGTGATCCATAGCAGCCCTAGTTCTAGGTAGCACTATATAGCCAGTCGACAAGCTAGGAAGGCAATTAACCGCCCGTGTCAACTTTCCTGATGCTATACCACGATACTTGGGAATTACTTAGTTCATTAAATTGTAGAAAACAATTGAGCTCTACTTGGCACCTAAGTATTCAGTATTTCACAGACATTGGACATTTAATAAGTATAATAAAATTATAAGAAGACTTCCCGTATAACAGAGCAGAGCACCCGGGCCAATAAGAAAAGCAGCAGAAGCTGAAAGATCGCCTTTCAACATCTAGTTATCCGACTAAATGGCATATGCGGATTATGAGATATGTTGACATTACGGTGCGCAGGTGGGGAATATATAGAAGAGCTGAAACTGTGGTTAAAACAGATCTGGTCCGTTTCACAGCACGAGTCGACTTAGTACCCGAGACCTTGCCGTAGTATTAGCAAGCCAGCCAGATTTCGAAACATTGAAGAGCAGATCTCCTAGAACTGTTTCTATATTAGGCCTAAAATAGTAAACCCTTCTGAAATGAAGCAGATGGGAGCGGGTCTCATTTATTGCTGTATCCCGATACATCAGGGAGAGTCTAGTGACGAATTGCGATAATGAGAGTAAATTGGAACTCTCACTGCGTTGGGCCTTGAGAACAGTTCCGCATATCCTTCGATAATCTTGAGACCCGCAAAAGGCGTAAGTACTCTAGGTGACACTAACGACGAACTGGCAAGTTTCACTATTTTAATTTCGAGGACGATATATTATGTTCGATATTCTTGAAAGAAAAATCAAGGAATAAAGTGTACCATATTTTTCAACGTTTATACACATATGCTTAGATAGTTGTCAAGCATAGAATCTATAGATGTGGGGCCGGTTTGCCAAAGGAATGAGGTATAGGAATTCTTATACAATTTGCGTGGTGGATCAGAAGATGCTTGCTTGGTGGTGGTGGTGGTGGTGATGGTGAGATGTGATTCCGGTGACTCGGGCCGGAGGATTCCCACGCATTTACATTGTTACATTGTTCTCCCACCTCGTTCGACAACCAGTTATGGATCTTCGTTTAAAAGACATAAACGTGTTAGTTACAGGTAAAAAGAACACGTTGAAAAGATCTAACCTAACGAGATGAGAGCTGTCTAGGTGCCAGCGGTGGAATAGGTCTTGCAACAGCTCAGCTGTTCTTAGGTGAGTTTTGAAAGCAATGCTACAATTTGATCGTGCAATGGACAAATGCAGTTGGTTATTTGAAACTAACTGAAACACAGAACAAGGCGCAAAGGTTGCAGCCCACTACAACACTACGTCATCGACCCTGAAACCTCTCCAAGAAAAATACCCTTCCCAGCTGATTCTTATACAAGCGGACGTTACCTCTGAATCAGCCGTGGCAAATCTCTTCGCTCAACTTACATCCAAGGATTTCCATATCCAAGTTATTGTGCTCAATCATGGATTCTGGCCAACGACGGACGTTCCAATGGCCGACATGGCCTTAGCGCAATGGGAAAGTACTATCGCCATCAACCTCACCTCGAACTTTATGCTGGCGCGAGGCTATCTCCAAGGTTTAAGGAAAATGTCAGATTCGCAAAAGGAATTTGCGTCAATTATATCTGTGGGAAGTACAGCGGGGAAGGTGGGGGAGGCTAATCATGCCGATTACTCATCTGCAAAGAGCGGTAAGATTCAATAAATTTCGTGATTGTCTGTCTCATTATCTACTTTCGATGCAAGGGATGATGTATGGGTTCACGCTATCCTTGAAGAACGAAATTGTGAAGATCGCGCCTAGAGGACGTGCCAATTGCGTTGCGCCAGGCTGGGTGAAAACTCCCATGGCCGAAGAAGCCTTGAAGGATCCTGCAGTTGTCTATAGATCAATTGCAACGTTCGTATCAAATTCATGTTTGCATTTTTACTAACTAATTTAATTCTTACTTTTGGGGAACAGAACGCCAGTAAAGAAATTTGCTCTGCCTGAAGATGTAGCTCACCAGATCGTGATCCTGGCATCACCCGTTGTATCTGGGCACGTCAGTGGAGAGGTTATTATGGTTGCAGGTGGAATGGAAGGTCGTTTATTGAATTTACCTGAAGATGTCGAGTTACCTCCGTAGATCCGTAGACCAATACGATGATCTCCACAGAATTGACATGAAAGTCGGATAACTGTACTCGTGAAATATATCTTTGTTCCAAATAACAGTGTAATTTTTTTGCTCTGATTGTAAATGTAAACTTAGGCATTTGAATTTTCTATGTCTAATGTAATTTACTGTAATGCTCTAGAGTCGCTGGCTGCTCTATGCTGACATCGATCCGAAATGGAAAAGCCCCCGATATACAAGCGCCTCTGATGTAAACGCTAGCTGCTGTTGCTACATACCACCCAATACCACCCGCAATCAGGGCAAACTTCCAGGTAAGAATTATCCATAACCATCTGTCAATATATTTCACCCTAATGGTCATTCAACTTGCAATCAGACCTGAGATGGTCCCAACGAACGTGGATCCGGACTTCACCAAGGATGGGACCACCATTCGAGATCTCCTTTATTCCCCATGGTCAAGTTATACCAACAAGCAATCCTTACATGCTACAATTGAAGAACAAACAAAAATTGTCTCTGGTCTAGAATGGAAGATAGTGGAGTTAAAAGCTCAGGTGGAATCTTTGGAGAAGGCAAAAGATGCTGCCAACAAAAAGATTCAAAATGCACGAACCTTGCTGACGCCCATCCGTCAAATCCCAGTAGAAATATTATCCGAAATACTATGCTTGGTCGAAGCAAAACCAGGATACAACAATCAATTCTTCATGGAAGACAACTAGTGTTTCTCGTTCAGGGTGAAGTTCTCTAAGCCACTCCCTTTTATGGGTGTCTGCAAGTTGTGGAGATCTGTAGCCACGTTTGTTCACACAAATCCATTTGGAAGGAAAATGTCCCCGAGACTTGAGTAACATCGTTAACTTCATCAGGAAAGTTGGCAAATGCTACATAGTCTATATAGCGTCTGTAGACACCGTAGCCTCTGTAATTTATGTACACTATGGTAGTCTCCATAGCTTCCATGGAAGTCGTTTCATTTTGTGCTAGCGTAGTGGCCGCTGGCACTACAGACGTCTATGCAGTGAACTATAGAGCCTATAGTCTCAATAGGCATGTGTAGTTGTAAAGACTAGGTCTTTACAGTGGTTAGTTTATCACACTTGTAATAGCAGACTGTTTACACATATGTATTTCAGCTACTATATGGTACAAGTAAAGTGACAACTGGTCGGTGCTAGTTGCCGACCCAGAACTATATACTATGAGATTATGTAAGGTACTATATACTTTATGTAATAATATTAGGTAACTATGTGGAGGCATATATGCATCCATAGGAGTCCATAAGGACTTTAGAGGAATTGAGCAAAGTCAATTCATGATATGTACAGACGCATATATGCGTCTAATTAAGTCTAAGTGACTTTGTACCAGGGATTATATATAATCCCTTACAGTAGTACCATTTTTATTGGTTATTCTTATTCATTAAATATGGTAATTATCATGCAGAATGACACAGTACTTTAGCCCAAAAATCAAGATATATATTTTGTATTTAAATACATGGATTAGCTCTAGTAATTAGTAATTGTGGTGGTTAGCATATGGAGCACGGGAGGATTAGAAAGGAAGGAGAATAGAGCAAAGGTTTTGAAACCAAGTATCTATTAGTATAGCATGTATCTGTTCACAGAAGGAAGGTTGTTTAGAGCAGCTCCACAAACATCCAGAAGAGATAGACATACCCAAAATCCATCACCATGTTGTCATGCTGTATTCCTCCATCATCCTCAATCCCTTGTTGTGACAGTGTCTTAAGCCAGCTGAATCACCATATGATTAGCTTGCATATGATTGTTGGCAGTCATGAGATACATACCTAAGGCTGAGAAGCTTTCACGAGTATCTATCTCCACTGCTGCCTCTTCCAAACCATGGTGAACCACCGAAGCCTAGCCATAATGACACCACAATTGCTGTGGATGAATTAGTCTGAAGGTAATCAACTAAGAGATAAACACTGGTGTAGACCCATCGACAACGATGAGACTTGACTCCTTGACTAACTAGATCTTGTGGTAACTTCAATGCATTATAGAGGCATGATAGGAGAATAAGCACATGTACCTTGGTTCGTGGTCAGGATGTCTGAAATGGGTGGATGCATGCAGCTGAGGGAGTGGGGAGAGGATATCGTGTTGGAACAAAGCTAAGTTGCGACAAGGGACCTGGCACTCATAATTGTTCAAACCAGCGGAGTTCATTTATAAGTCAGTAGCGAGAGCTAGTGAAGGTAGCAAGGTAATATTTACGTAGACATTTGCTAGCTTGTGTAGTGCTATGGAAAATTAGATGCCACTGCCTGTTTTCCTGATGTTCTACGTGGATCACTCAGGAGCGTTGTCTTTGACCGTGTTGCTTTTCCCGGAAGAATGGAAAGTGTCTCTAGAGGAAGAAAGACGTGTTTCCTCGAAATAAAGAAGAACATTAATAGGGCTCTAGTCTTATGGTCACAGAAACTCCTTACCTGGAATCTTTATTCACCATTGGCATACAGACCTATCTGCCAGAATTACGTGAATTGTCAATTCTTAGATGTCCGAGTCCAGGAGATTCTAAGCACCAAGCTCTATGGCATTAGTGTAAGGGCAACCCTCGGAGTCCGACGGACGTCACGCCAGACCTAGCAGAGGGGAAATCCAAAGTATATAAATAAAGATGATA
>KN837419.1:102753-121607 GCA_000827215.1 Sphaerobolus stellatus SS14 | reverse complement strand
GCTCTCCGGCCACAACAAGGGCCTACGACCGGACTCCGATACCATAGAACGAACTTGATGAGTTGTGGCTCGGAGTCCGCTTGCGTCTCTATTCCTATACCACGGAGAGTGAGTATGGGACATACGACTGTAGGGGTCTCGGACTCCGGGATCCTGTCGACCAGTGTTGAAGTGGAGTCTGGGTGCCTATACCAATGGTTCTCGGACTCCGAACGTTTGTTGATGTGTGTAGAAGCGGAGTCCGGATGACTGTGAAAATGGAGTTTTAGGGTCGTCCCCTGACAATTAGCCTCAATCCATGAGGCATATCGATATTCCAGAATCCTCCGAGTTTATTTATTCAGTTACCTTCGATGGGACCCGTTTCTAGGCCCTGGAGCGGTGCTCACCTGGTTCAAATGTGACGGTTATAACATCCTGGACCCTTGCGACTTTGCTTCAGTATTACTCCATAGTCCCAATCCCACTGAATGTCTTATCAACTATCGAGAAGACAATGCATTCCAAGATTTTCTCGGATCATCCCTTCCTATTATTCACCTGCCCAGGTTAGAACAATTCAGTATCACTATGTGGAGCATTGGGAGCATACAGCACACAGATTCCTTAAGGGAAAATCTATTTAAACTGTGAACACCCAGTTTGATATCACTTTCTATGGACAAGGTCAGTCCTCCTTCAGTCAGGGTGGACATCTTACCTGTGTTATCTTCATGGCTTTATCTTCGTGGCTTTCCTCCGCCGGTTCCAAACTACAGAAGCTTCATATAGAATTCGGAAGATACCCCATAATACCTATTGAAGAGCTTCGCACTCTTATTTTAGGACTTCCTAACCTCACGGAATTAATGATCGGCACCACCGAGCTGCTTAGCGACGTCATGGATGTCCTGAGCAACAATCTGAATCTAGATATTTGCCCAAAGTTGACTACCCTGAAGTTTATTACTGCAAGATTGACCCTGATGCTCTGGATAAAATGCTCAGAAGTCGCGAGAAACTTCCTGGACAGCCAGACCAGGCTAACTTCCTTTGATATTTCGAAGCCCAAGGAGAACATTGGTTTGACCAAAATGGTAATGCAACGGGTGGTCACACTGATCATTGTTCATACATTAAAGAACTACAAGATGATTATCCTCTATTAGCAATGGGTTTCGAATTCAACGGGGGACATATTTGAAGCGCAGGCTTGAAGCCCCTTGCTAGGACATGGGAGGTCATTCCGATTATTCTACATTGTCTTCTTGTATGGTAGCCGCACGAAAAACCAACAAAATATACAATGAACTTGTTAAAAAATAAAGTGGGATGCGAAAGCATTAGCTTGGATTCATGTTTGCCTTACAGAGCAGAATCCATTATACCAATGACATTGGATCCCTATTAGGGTCAGAGTAGGCCGTTTAAAGTCATTATAACTCGCGCGAAACAGCTTTAGAACTTCCTCATACTTAAGTTTGGACGTTCTAGACATCCGCTTCATGCTGTCGTCAATATGCTTAAAAGTTGGCTTAAATTATCTTCACCGTCCAAGATAGGATATAGGGAATTCCTTCAAAAATTTCAGGCTATACATGGGAACTGGGCTAGCCAGAATGGCAGAGGCATAGACGAGAACTAAGCCAAGAGGATCATCGGGAATGTCGGCAGAAAGTATCACTTGAAGGTAAACATTGAATTAATGAATCAACATCAGATCCAAACCTGTATAAGGCCTGTATTTTACCCCTGGGACAATGGGGATCATGGAGGTTGGGAAATTATATTGATACTTGGGACGGTAATGATGTCTGGGACATTGATGAAGATATGTAATCGTAGAAACATACAAGGCATTTATTCTGGTCCAAATGCATACATTAGATAAATTTACCGAGAAACGTTTACCATAGCCAGGAAGGTCGTGGATTGAAAGTCGAATTTAAGTCTAATCATAAGATTTCCCGGTATTTTCCATCAACCGTTGAAGAAATCCGCCGCACAACATAAAAAATCGCTAATAAGATAAAATAAGTAGTCTATTAACCCGCTTAGTCCAAGTTTCCTTATGTACAGGGTCCTCAGAAAGTTCATATAAAGGTGACTGACTGGGTGAGGTAGACACGGGTGTGAAGATGTGATCGACAATCTTACTTTCAGGGTCTATGGCATAGTGGTAACAAGTGTTGAGTCCTTTGGATTAGACTTTTGGCCGCGTGGTTCAAATTGTGGCCTATCATTTAATTTTTCTTTTCTTTTAATTTTAATTTTAATTTTAATCTTTTATTTTTGGGCGGGGGAGGGAGAGGCGTGTAGACTGTTATCTGTCTCAGAAGGTTTGCTATAAACTCTAAATTACTTACTTACAACTTGACTTTTGTGAGCATAAGGGTCCAAGAAACCTGGAGAGGGGAAGGTCCCGAATTTGACTTTAAAAGGGAGATCGAGTCTTTGATTTCTCGTCTTCCTCTCACTTGCAACAAGCCATGTCTAGACATAGACACATAATTAGCACAATAGTAGTCTGCATGGGATTTGAACCTTGCACTGGTAAATGGGAGATTAGGAAAAACATCGATGATGCACTGCGCATTACCATTAGGCTACGTTTAATACCTACAACAGTGAGTCCGAACTCCATGTGTCATACACCCTGGTGATGGCCGCTGATTCTTTCAAATAAAGTATATAATGAGACAAAAAGAATATTTCTCCGCCATTTCTCTACCGATCCTGATACGATAGAAAAATATATGGCGAGGTAAAAGAATATCTCGGTCACGGTCGTGGGCAAACTGCGAGTCACAAATCCGTGCTCGCGATTTAATCCACGACCTTCTCGGCAACCGTAAACGCTGGAATTTGCGAAGTTGTGGATGACTGGATCTGAGGACTTAAAGTTGAATCGCAAAGTTCGAATCAAATTGACGTCAGGGTGGTCAGGCACGTGTCATGATTCCGAGCCCACAGACGCTCACCGCTATTTTGCACGCCAATCGCAACCATCGATGCCAACCTTTCGACCAGAATAAAATCGTTAAAAATCGACAGGAATAAGTACTATAATCGACATGGAAGATTTTAATGGATACGTGTATCATTCAAGCTAATGACAGTCAAATTTTGGCCAGAGATCGATACCACTGCTGCAGGCTGAGAGTCTGAGACTACTCATGCGGCCTCCTCTAATCACCTCAGTAAACGGGCTTATTCTCCTCAAACATTCCATCAGACTACAGGTGAGCAATTGCTGCCATTATTTTCTCACTTTGCATTGCTGAGAGTTGTCGTTTGCCTGCCAGAACAGCTGCCAAAGCTGCGCTGGAGCGATTTGATCACCCAAGAGGCACAATCCTCCAAAGTCAAAGGCTACAATTTTATTACGTAGAATAGCTAGACGCAAGATCAGAGAGATTGCAGAGTCGATCTTTGTGGCACAGGGTCGTGGTAAGCGCAATTATGCCTCTAGGCTAGTTATGTTAATTTATGACTTCTTTTCAGGTAATCTATATGCTAATAACGTGTACAGTACAACATACGAATTGGGTGCGGTTTAATTTCGGACATCGCTCCCAGCGCTTCGAATATTGACGTCAACTTGAAGTACGTGGATTCCTTATCTTAAAGGTGCGTTAAAAATTCTTACTTATAATATATCCATATGAATCATTTCATCTTATGCATGCTTAAGATATGGTATATATCAAGACATAAATTGCCGACAACGCGCTGATCGCAATCGTATTGTGTAGTCCAACATTTCCCCGAAGAAACCTCGGTAATGTTCGGTTCTCCCTGAAGGATATTTTACATTTGGTAAGAAATTATATATCTATGTTATCATTATCATCGTCGTTTTATTTACGTTTACGCTTACTAGGAGAATGGAGACACGGAGGTTTGACATCGAAAGCATTGAATTCAACGGCCTGCCAACTTCGAGCCTGAGGGAAGTCATAGTTAGGGAATAAAATGCATCTTCTTCCTATCTATACTACCTCTGACCAGGTTAGAACATTCGAGAATATCAGTCGCTTCAGAATGGTACTTTCTCGCCGTGCCAACCCAAAAAAACGCCTCCGCGAACGCCACACAGCCATGTCAAAACTCTTCGAGATCTATGGCTTGCACAATGGTCGGACCCTTTGTGGAGAATTGGCTCCGAAACTATTTCTTCCACGGCTTAGTGGTAGGAAGGACTCTTCACTCTTCAACTACAACCACGACCACCGACCACCGTCCTATACCTTACCCTTACCCTCTCTACCAAACACCTGGATTCTACCCCATATGTCTTACCAAGAAGCGACGAATCCCTCCGAGTCCGCGATGGAAAATGCGCAGGATTTCGACTGTCCGGTTTCTCTTGAGGATCCTCTCGAGCCTCGTCAACGCGAAGACCTCGACATGACTTTCCCGAGGGACATCAATCACAGCGAGTCCTCTATGAATAATCCACACGCTGAGGATTTCAACTATTTGATCTCGCATGAGAGTGCTCAGCCTCCTCAGCCGGCTTCGGCAGTGGACACTGCTCCCACTGAGTCTTCTGTGGACAATCCCCAGCTTGACGGTTTCGATGTTTCGTTCTGGCCTGAGAACCCTCTCGAAGCTTATCAGCTCGAAGATACCCCGCCTCCTGTCGTCCAGAAGATTCCTCGTCCGCAGAACGCATGGATCCTATATAGATCGGAGCAGTTTCAGCTTCTAATGCAAGAATATGAAAAGGATCCCGATATGCCAAGGCCGACACAGGCTGAAGTATCGAAACTCCTTGGTGCCAGGTGGAAGGAAGCCAGCGAGGAGGTGAGGGCGCACTATAATAAACTCGCCCTCCTGGAAAAGGATGAACACATGGCGATGTACCCTGGTTATCAGTATAAGCCTATCAAAAGGCAGGTCAAGGACGCGCTGCGTTTACAGAAGAAAGAGAGGATGAAGAAAGCACAGGCGGTGAAGAACGCTGCAAAAAGAGCAAGGACCCGGGCACGCGCCGCTGCTCCTGCACACCGTCGGACTGCTCAAGAGGCTGGAGCGTCTGTCTATGACAGGTATTCCATGGCCATTCCGAATGCGCCATCGTTTGTGTTCGCAGGGGAACAACGAGTTCAGCCGCACAATGCACCCGGCCCCATCATGCAGAACGTCCAAGAGGTGTGTATTCTCTATATTATATATGATGCAAGACACTGATTATTTTTCCTCAGGCTGCTTACTTTAACCGAGTATCCCCTCAGGCTCGACTGGAAGAAGGCCCCTCATCTGTTTCTGTCCCCTACTCCGATGTCCGCTCTCAAATCGAACAACCCCAAACGCAGGCCCAGCAGCTGAATCCTCCGAACCAATATATTCAGCAACCCATCGGCGTACAAGGCCATTGGTTGAACAACCGATGGCAGACTAGTTCTATGGCCGTGCAAATTCCTCATTTCAATCATCCTCAGGCTGGCTACATGATGCAGCGACCTCCACTGTCTGCACCACATGCGCCATATCCGTTCAATCATTTTGCAACTGTCGGCACACATGCTGGGAATAATCATCCTATGCAGCAATATTACGCCGCTGCTAATGGTGTTCCCCGGGCTCCTGAGCATCAGTTCAATATGCAGCAGCAGCCGCAATGGAATACTCAAGATGCGACTGTAGCCCACATTTATGGTCAGCGACAAATTGTAGTGCAGAATGGGGTGTATCACAATGTCGCCGTTCCTGCTCACATTACGATGCCCACCTTTGTCGAAGCCGCAACGGTTAACGACCAAAATGCAGCTGCTTCAGTCGAGGCCGGTGGAGAGGACCTCAGCGGTTCGGTGCAATCGGACGACATCGCACGCAATGCAAACGACTTGCCCAATTCACCGTATTCGGGCTATTCAACCCGGGAAATGACGCCTGCCACTGCCAGTGGACGATCCATCGATGGCCACGATGAGGAGTCTACGAAGGCCTTAGATGAGGAGTTCCGTGACCTCAAGAGAAGACTCGGTTTGAATGACGATGACGATGAATCTATTTGGCAAGATACACTGGACGTCGATGGACTCATTGCTGCCTTAGCTCCCAATTTCGATCCTGTTGCAGGATCGTCTGGAGCTACAACTAGACCAACTATACCTACAACCCCCGCTAACGGACATGGCACGCGAGAGCTGCAGGAGTCGAAGTAGTAGTAGCTCGAGAGGTCCTGAGCACAGCGGGTTTTACCAACACGACATGAATGGTTACCTGATTCCTGATTCCTTTCCCTATCCCGTCTTTTCCTTTCGTACCATATTTTCCTTTCTTCGTACCAAATTTTCCTTCCATTTCTCATCCTTTCTTTCTGTTTCTTCCTTCCTTTCTGTGAGATCATGTATTCCCCTGCATTGTCATTACCGACGACGCGCGTATACTTAGATCACACTTCCTACACATCTTGTAGTGGCAATCATTGATGCGTTATCACCTGCATCGAAAGCAAATTAGTGTAACACAATAACCATAACAAAGAACCTACCTGCAAGCTATTGGGAAAGATACATTACCATCTAGTTACTAGTATGAGACAAGATATAAAGTAGGAATGCAATAAAATCGACTACTTACATCTTAAGCCTGGAAGGGGAGACCGTGCACACTTGGTGGCAACTTGAGAGATGCAGTAGTCAAAGTTGGAGTATTTTGAAGGATCCTGAATTTCGAAGAGATGCTTTGCGACACGTAATACTTATACCAGCAGGACTCTTTCTGGTACGTTTTTCTTCTCGCAGCTTCGACTCCGTCCATCGATTATCGATGCATCCGTTCGCGTTATTGCGTGGCCATCCTTCTGTTCTACGTCGCATGCCAGACTTCCTTTTCACGTCGTCCCTTTGTTAGAGTATATTTGCCGTGAATCGCGGGTGTATGCCCGCCTTCTCTTTGTCCTGCATGAATAAGTGAATCAATGTTCCGACCCTGTGAGTTGACAATGCCATGGTACTCACTTTGACCACCCGCTTACCTTGAGGATTACTGCAAGCGCGAAAAAAAAAAAATGCAGCACGCCAAAAGCGGAATATCGGCGTAAATGCCATCTTTCCCACGTGTTATCCGTTGAGCCTCAATCCTATCTTTGCTGCGTTCCTAATAATCCTATGAAACTAGGTTATCTTTCACTTCAATCATACGAGTTTCCGAATTGTCAGCAACAGCTCTGTCCAGTATCCGGTCGATACTGCATACGTATCAGCGTCAACTCGTTTGGCTGGCCTCTTGACAGCAATTCGTCAGCCAGTTGGTACTACCCAGTGTATCTAGAACATGGGTATGTTGAACATAATCAGCCTATTATGGATTTAGACACACGAAGTTTGGTTATGAGCGTATAGGAGAGCATGGTGAAAGAGACTTCCTAATCTTACGGACCTATTGATCGGTGGTACCGTGCAGCTCGATGACGCGATCCAAGTCCTGAGCAGGAACCCTGAGTCCGGGTATTTGCCCAAAGTTGACCAGTCTGAGGTGTTATTTCTGCGACATTGCCGTTTACATGTTGGATGGAATGGTCAGAAGTCGCATGGAACCTACGGGGAATCCTGACCATGAAGAGTTGCTTAAAGATTTAAATGTGGAAGGAGGATGTTGGACCAACAAGGTCTGGTGACTGGTGATATAGTTAATAACTGTCCATACATTGAAGAGGTACAGAAGGACTATCCTCGTGCCATGAGTTTTAAATTCGACAAGGACATCTAATAGATTTAGAGTGCGGGGTTGAGTATCTCGCTATAGCTAGGACATGACGTGGGAGGCCATTCCGATCGTATTTCTTCTTATAAGTCGTGTATGTCCCCGCGCGGCAACCGTGAGCTTATAAACTTAGAAAAATAAAGTGAAATGCAGACATGCAGACATGCATGACTTCTGATATTTTGCTGCTAAGTATACTAACTCGAGGGAAGATCCGAAACAGAGTAAGGATCACCGCATCATCTTCTGGAAAATATTTCACAAAGCTGCAGCTGATGAGCTCGTCGCGCAAACAGACTTGGGATGGTCCACTAACGGACAAGGACTTCACGAAGGATGAGACCAGCATTCCACTCCTGAAGACGACGCCGTACTTCCCAAATTACGCCAAGGGGTAAACTTTGCAATCCATAATCGAATCGAAGAAAATGTAAAATTTGTCTCTGATCTAGAGGCGAAAATCAACGAGTTCCTTGCGTTGGAGGTTCGGTCTACTTAGCATAAATGACTTAATTCTTTCGATCGAAGAAGTAACATCTTTATACTAGAATATAGCAGGCCAACCCAAACAACAATGCACGTATTTCACATATTCCCTTTTCTATTTTCCGTAGTTGACTTGCCGGCCGTCCCGCATGCAGCCAACGCGTCACACATACACTTTCCCTCGACTTCCTCGTCACTCAACGCAACGCAACGCCAAGCACACGAATTGTTTACTCGCGGTGGCATTGATTGGCATCATGGATCGAGTCACCCTTCTCTCTCCCGGCCCGAATACCCGTTCGCATGCCGCATTCCCTTCTTTTTCTTGCTAGTTGCTATCGAATCGATAATCTCCCTTGTAACTGAATCCGATTTTCATCTATAAATATCCGCCAAAGAGAATGTTCTCAGGCTGCCGGATTCGCGTTCTTCTCGCTCTTCAACTTCGATAGTGACTAGCCAGCTAATACTATGGATCTTCGGTTGAAAGACTTGAATGTTTTGGTTACAGGTATGTAATAAAAACATGATACGAAATGATATAACCTAACAAGGAGAGTCAATAATAATAGGTGCTGGTGGGATGATCGGCCTCGCGATAGCTCAGCTGTTCTTAGGTTCGTTTGAAACCAATATCTACATATCTAATTGCCTAAAGCCAATAATAATAAAAACAGAACAAGGCGCAAAAGTCGCAGCCCACTACAACACCACCACCTCCACCCTAGCCCCCCTCCAACAAAAATACGCCTCCCGCCTGGTCCTCATCCAAGCAGACCTCACCTCCGAAAGCGCCGTCTCAACCCTCTTCGACCACCTCACCTCCCACCATAACTTCCACACGCAGATCCTCATCCTCAATCACGGCTTCCGCCAAAGCGCGGACGTTGCGATGGCGGACATGGCGTTAGAGCAGTGGGAGAGCACGATAAATATCAACCTTACGTCGAATTTCATGGTAGCGAGGGGGTATTTAAAAGGATTGAGGGAAATGGGGGAGGGGGAGAGGGCGGGTGCGGCGATTGTGGTGGTGGGGAGTACGGCGGGGAAGGTGGGGGAGGCGGGGCATGGGGATTATTCGGCTGCGAAGAGCGGTGAGAGTTTAATTTTAATTGTCTTGCATTGGTTTTCTCATCTTTGAGGTGTTTTCGACAACTCAAGCCATGATGTACGGCTTCACCCTATCCCTGAAGAACGAAATCGTGAAGATCGCGCCGAGAGGACGCGTCAATTGCGTCGCGCCGGGGTGGGTGAAGACTCCTGCTGCTGAAGAGGCTTTAGATCGTGCGGTTATTTATAGGGCTACTGCGACGTTCGTACTACATTCATCACTTTTTTTTTTTGGTAGTAGCTTATTAATTTTTCTTTCGAAACAGGATCCCATTAAAGAAATTCGCCCGGCCTGAGGATATTGCGCACCAGATCGTTATCCTGGCGTCGCCTGTGTCTGGGCATGTCAGTGGAGAGGTGGTTGTGGTGTCTGGTGGGATGGAGGGTCGGTTGTTGAATTTACCGGAAGATGTTTAGGTATATACATAGCTGTGAGCGTATTGAATACTAAGTCGCAAGTCAGATGCGCACAACATTTCGCTGCTTAGTTATCTTGCCCCGGAGAGAAAACTCGGGATGGGTTGAGCGGCGGGTGGCAGTCAGACGCGGGAGGGTAGTATTTCTGCGGGGATAGGTGGGGAGGGTTACGCCGCACAGACAGTCATTGCGGTGCCCAGGGCACTTGGAGATGCGAAGGCGCGAGGAGGCGTGACGAGGAAGCGGAGGACGAGAAGTGAAACGACGAGAGGACGGACGCGGACGATGATGACGACAATGACGGGTGGACGATGACTCCAATAACGTTACCGACAGTGGACGCTTGGAGAAGGCAACTCACCGATGCATTGTAAAGGCAGCACGGCGGGATGTGGCCATGGAGAAGGGATGGTGGTTATTAATACGACGCGGGGTTATGACGATGGAACAGACGCGATGATGACGATGAGTGAAAGTACGTACAATAAGATGGAAGGAAAATCTACGACAAGGTGATTACTGTTATTTGCTTGGTCTATTGAAGTAGTTTTTCAGTTCTTCTACTATGTGCTAATTCACAATTAGTAGGCCTACGCCAGTAATGTATCGTCTGGATATGCTCTAACCATGGCTGGAAGATTGTCAGCTGTGACTCGAATAGACATTATGAACCGCTTTGTGACAGCCACACCACACAGAGAGTGACATGAATACAATGTACTTGTAATAGTTATTTTATTATACAGAACAGTACAAACGCAGTATACATTATACAGTAGCACGAGTTACACGGGTATTAACAGACAATACAGTAACCTACATAGAAATACATTGCACAACAACGAAAGCAAATCACAGTACATACATAATGGAGGTAGGCTGTTGTTCGGCCCACCTCTTCAGCTCCTTCACGAGCCTCTTCGCACTAACTTCAAGCCTCTCATTCCGCTCGCGATGGCATTCCACAATCGTCCGTTTCTTCGTCCGCGAAGACATTAACAGGCCCAGCTAAAACAACGACGGGATGAGCGAAAGCAGCGCAAAAGATAGCGAACAACACAACGTACTGTGCGCGGAGAAAAGGTAACCGTTAAAAGCGAGAACGGAATAGGTGTGACGGAGCCTTTGTTTCCTACTGGCGACATGGTGATCAGCCCCATGTCCACGCCATGCTGCGCGATGAGGTCTTCCGTCCTGCTCCGCGGCTGGACAATCACAGCCAGTCAGTTATGCACAATTCCCATGCGTAGACGTGCGAACGCACCTGCATAAGATCGAAAAGATCCTTAAAGCAATCCTCGGCCTCAAGATGCAATTCCGACTCGTCCAGCCATACGTCTTCGCGGACCTTCACAGCGATATACAGATCCAGCACTTTTGTTTCGCGATGCCCTGGGTGCAGCACGGGTGACAGGTCTCGTGATGGGGCGATTGCAGGGAACGGATCCGAGGAGTACGGCTGTTTGATGAGCTGGGCATAGGACGAGAGATACGCAGATCGCAAAGTGTGCATGCACGCTAATACCATAGAGCTCAGCTACCGCCTCTTCCAATATGATTATGAGCTCACATACCGATATACATCCCCCTCGACACCAAGCGCAGACTCGTCGCCAGCCAATATAGCGTCTTCCTGTGTACGGTAGCATCGACGACCTTCGCAGGAAAGAGCGTGTTCACGATGTGCAGCAGGATATTCGGGGGCAACCCATCGAGTTTTGGCACATAGTGACTCTGGCTGAACGGAGGGGGGGGCATGCTGCGTGGGGACGCCTCCTCGTACGCCGGTGGGGGGACTTGTTTCTCGGTCGGGATGATCATCGCTGGTCCTCCTTGTCTATACGGATTGTTAGACTGAGGAGAGTTCATCTTGGGGGATGACAGACAGAATCTTACCTCGCGTTATAAGATCGAATGTGCTTTACAACCGCCCTTAAGCTCCTAGCGACTGCGCAGGCAAGTATAGCGTGGGTGTCGTGGCACCGCCAGCGCGGCCTTAGCCAATGACGCGGGGTTCCAAATTCGCTTTCCAATTCCTTCCAACATCCTGCCTGCAGGTCTACTAAAGCAAGAGCGATAAAGATAAGGGTATAGTGCTTTGTATTGCAGAAGTTGTATTCACGCTCACGATCAACATCAATTATATAGACAGCTCCGAAGCATTCCATAAGAATTCAAGAATGCGATGGCAACATCATCGCAGCTCTTGATTGAAACGGGTATCATATCTCTCGGAAGGTATCCCATCGTCTCAGTCCCGTGATACACACGCTGAGTTGACTGCGCCTCAGAACCGCGCTTTTCCTGCTCAGCAGCCAGTACCTGCGGCGGTCCCTGTACCAGGACCTGCGGCACCTGTCCTCCTCGAGTGCTCCACTCAGCGCGGGATACTCTCGTAATACCGATAATTATAACGAACTCGACGAGCTGCCTGCGCCGGCGACGACGCCGCTCACGCCCTCCTCTGCAAACCCATTTTCGAAATCCGCAGGGGGAGGGAATCCAAACAATCGAAGCTGGCACTCGACGATCGCCACATGGACGTTCTCCCTGTGTTTCTCCGAGAGCTGCACCCTCTTCTTATTGGTGCTCTCACAAGCCCTCGGGCTGTTTTCCGAAAGGTCCGTGGACCGTTATTATTATTATTATTATTCTCGGACAAAACGCTCATGACGGACGACAGAGGGAGATACCTTAACTGGCAAATATCCCTCGGCTTCCTCCTCTCATCCATCCTCCTGATCGCACCCCTCCAACAATGTTTCCTCCTCACGTCCAAAACATCCAAAGGATCCGGCCGACGCAGGCTCCTAAGTCATTTAATCCTGACAGGCTTGCCCTATTCAGTGTACCTATTCGTCATCTCACATGTCCCTTTACCCGCGAACATGCAACACCCTGGTATGCCCCGTTTCATCGCACCAAAAATTCCCCTTATAACATTGCTATTGTTATCATGAACCCCCAGAATTCAGCACCTCAACCCTCGCGCGGCTCGTCGTCGTAGGCACGATCATCCTCGGCCTCCTAGCCGGCTTCGGAGCGGTCAGCGCGTTCTTCACGTACTTCCAGTTCTCCAGAGCGCGCAGGTATGGCACTGAATCAACTGCTTTCTCGCATGCATTATCTAACGTCGAGCTAACCATGACAGGGAGACGATCTCCGAGGCGCGGATATTGACTTCGGAGCAGGCGTTAAGCAGGGTGCGGAACGACCTTGCGCAAAGGCAAAGGCAGCTCGACCGCACCGCCGTGAATGCGTCGGAGAGCCAAGGCGGGTTTTTCTCGAGGATGAATCCGTTTTCGAGCGAGTCTGGTCCGTTGATAGTGTTAATTCTTGTTATTGCGAATCCGTTAATTCTGTTTTTTGTTTTTTTTGTTAGAATCCTCAGCCATCCAGCGCGAAATCCAGGGCCTAGAGGCGCTAGAATACCACATGAGCCGGAACCTCGAATACATGCAACAGCGCCGCGCGGAAAGCCTCTTTGCGCAGACGTTACAGGGCAAGATTTTCTTGTGGATTGGGAAGATCTTCGCTTTGTATTGCGCGTTTAGAGTCATAAACGTGCGTATATCTTTCTCTCGGGTCAAATACTTAACAGTAACGTGTGAACCTAATATTTCATTTCATTTTGATTCCCAGTCAATAATAAACATCGTCCACCCCCTGACGTCCTCCAAAAGCGTCTCCACGCCCGACTTGGTAGCGGGCCTGCTGACAAGGGTGTTCTCGGCGTTTTACCCTGTGTCGGAGGAGGATATCGCGGCGGCGAGTCGGCAGTTTAGCTTGTTGCTTGTTGGCGCGATTATTTTGAGCAGTGTGAGGAGGGCGTTGAGGGGGGTTACGGGGGTGAGTGGGATTCAGTCCTTTTTATTTTTATCTTTATGACGTTCGGACTTATGGAAATTGAATTGAATTGAATTAGGCCCTAAAGGTAACAAGCCGCAACACCGCCGCGTCCTTCCTCCTGCTCATCCTCGCGCAACTCATGGTACGTCTTCCCCCACACCCCACACCCATCATCTCATCTCATATAACACAGGGCATATACCTCCTCTCCACCCTCATCCAAATGCGGACGTCCTTCCCAAGCAGCAACACCAACATCGAGCAAATCAACCTCTTCGAGACGCTTCCGCAGTACCATGTGTTCGGCCCGCTGTGGGACGGCGCGTTCCTGGCGAGTGTGGCGGTGACAGGCTTTGTGCGGTGGTTTGATGAGAAGGTTAATGGGCCGGGGCTGGACTAGGATGAGACTCGGAGGTTTATGGACAGGGCTTGAACTCTGAATAGTGAGAGGTCGGAGCTGGGATTCTGGGGATTGATGGGACGAGGGGTTGTGCGCGATTCAGATTTATTGAGGACAGACTCGGATTAGAGCGAATTAGACACTGGCAGCGTTGTGATCATGTTGTATTTATCTCGCTTTCGAATTGCTATTTTGGACATATTTAAAATACAGCAGTAAGAGGTTTAATCGGTACATTTTGATGAGAAGAGTGAGGGGACCTAGCAAGGTCGTTCAAATCCGCACTCTAGGCGTGTCCCCGATGAATTCGAAGTACACTACGCCAGGATAATCATTTTTCAGCTCTGTAATGTACGGACAGCGAAAAGAGTCATTGCCGGTCGCTTGACCGTCTTGATCAAACCAACAGCCTCCCTCCACACGTAAACTTTTAAGCAGCTCGTCCTCGTCGGGATTCCCGGTAGGTTCCATGCGACTTCGGACCACTCCATCCAAAGCGTCAAGAGCAACGTCGCAGAAATAATACTTCAGAGTGGTCAACTTTGGGCAAATATACGGATTCAGGTTCCTGTTCAGGAGTTCGACCGCGGCATTGAGCTGCACGGTGCCACCGATCAGTAGGTTCGTAAGATTAGGAAGCGCTACGAGAAGGGCGCGGAGCTCTTCGGGGGGTATCACGGGATACATTCCCAAATCCATATGAAGTTTCTGTAGTTTCGACTCGGTGGAGGAAAGCCAAGTAGATAATGCAGGCAAGATGTCCATCCTCCGGTCACGAAAATCGTCTTTTCCGATGCGAACCGATCTCAGACTGGGCGTCTGCAGTTTCTGAAAAATCTGCCCTAAGCAATCGGCCTGTGGTCTACGTCCACTGGTCCAAGTGATGTGTACACTATCTAACTTGGGCAAGCGAATAGTGGGAAGAGATAGTCCCGGAAACCCTGGGTGAGCACCGTCTTCTCGATAGCCGATGTGCAATTTGGTGAGGTTGGGGCTTTGAACCAATAATGAAGCCAGATCGCAAGGGTCTAGGGGAGAAATTAGACATTTAAACCAAGTAAGCGCCTCCCCAGTGATTAGAAGCTGGTCCCATCGAAGAATGCTGAATATATGAACTCGGAGGATTCCAGGGATATTAACCTGTCCTATGGATTGAGGCCGTTTCATATATGGATGCTTAGAGTCTCCCAGACTTCTGATAATTGCCAATTCACGCAATTCTGGCAGATAGGTCCGTTCACCGGCGGGGAAGAAACATTGCAGATGAGGAGTTTCAGCAACAATAAGTTTCGAAATCCGATGCATATTCTTCTTTACTTCAAGGAAAACGCGTTTTTCTGCTTCTGGAGACACTTTCCACTCTCCTGGGAAAAGCGACACGGTCAAAGGCAGCGTCCGTGAATGATCCACGTAAAATTTAACGACTTCGCTCAAGGTCCCAGAACATCTCCCTTCCAAATGGATGTGGGTAAACAAGCGTGGCGTGTCCAAAGCTACTGATCTCCACAATTTGCAGACACCTAGAAAGAGGAGTGGTCGAGAGATTGACCTTGGCTTCATCAAGGACGAATGTTTCCAAGCTTTATCGGGGAAGAATCGATCGATGTATCCTGGTTTTTCGGCCACCCAGCAAAATATTTCCGATAATATTTCTACTGGAATTTTACGGACGGGCACCAACAAGCCTCGTGCATTCTGAAGCTTTTTGTTGCCGGCATCCCTCTCCTTCTCCAAAGATTCCAGCTGGGATTTTAACTCGATAATCTTCTCTTCTATGACGGAGATCATTTTTGTTTGTTCTTCGACTGCGACATGCAAAGATTGCTTGTGGGTGTACCTTGGGAAGTACGGTGTCTTCAGAAGTCGAAGGATGGTCTCATCCTTGGTGAAGTCTACGCCCGTGTCAGTTTGGACCATCGTAGATCTGATTGCCATGAAGTTCAGCAGCAATATGAGATGTGACCCAGAAGATGATGGAGTAATTCTTACCTAGAAATTGATCCTGATTGCAAGCGAAAGAAGCGTGGCGCGGGAGACTAGTGAGTCACAGTTAGCGAGCGGATTCCTCGACAACAGCGAGGAACATACCTTGCAAAGGTTCGGTTGGCAAATGGGATAACGGCGGTATCCCTCTCCTTCCTCCTTAAACCAAGGCGGAGGGTGAACTCACAAGGCTGCGCACTCCAGTGGCTGCCAATCGCATGCCTCCTGCACAACCTTGAACCCGACTGCTTGAAGTGTAGAGGAGAAAGGGAAGCGGCGCGGGTCAAAACGATGACGCGATGGGGGTCTCGACCGATTCGCTCTGTGTAAACATAAATTTAAACTCGAATGAAGTTCAGCAGCAGTATGAGATGTGTCCCAGAAGATGATGTAGTAAGTCTTCCTTACCTAGAAGTTGGTCCTGATTTCAAGTGGTAGTGGGCCGTGGCACTGGCAGCCGCCTGTTGATCGGAGGCTTTTCCATATCGGGTGGCAAGTCGACGAAGAGACATCTCGAAAAACCTAAGTTAATATCTACAAATAAAGCAGAGAATCACGTCTAATTCTTTGAAACAAATATATATCTCACAAATACAGCTACTTATTCTTTCATGTCGATTGTCCGTATTATTCAAGTCGCTCGTGTCTACAGAGCCTGAAGTAACTAAACACCTTCAGGTCAATTCAGCAACCTTCCATTCCACCAGCCACCACTACAACTTCTCTGCTAATATGTCCAGACAGAATCGGCGATGCTAAGATCACGATCTGGTGAGTAACATGCTCCGGCCTCGCAAATTTCTTTAACGGTGTTCTGTTCCGCAAAAATAAAATAAGAATAAGCTAGGAAAATCAAAAATTGACTTTGATGCTAACGTTGCACACTGCATGATCCAAGGCCTCCTTAGCCACGGCAGTCTTCACCCAGCCAGGCGCAACGCAATTGACGCGTCCTCGAGGGGCGATATTGACAATTTCGTTCTTCAAGGATAGTGTGAATCTATACATCATAGCTTGAATAAACGGCGAGAAACATAATCGAGAAGTTTATTGTTATTTCTTACCGCTCTTTGCAACTGCATAATCCGAATGATTAGCCTCCCCAACCTTCCCGCCGTACTTCCCACTGATATAATCGACACAAAATTCCTTCTGTGACTCCGTCCAATTCCATAACTCTTTAAGATATCCTTTCGCCAAGATAAAATTCGAGGTAAGGTTGATAGCGGTAGTGCTTTCCCATTGCTCCAATGTCATATCGACCATTGGGACGTCCGTCGTTGGCCAATATCCATGATTGAGGACAAGAATTTGAGTTTGGAAATTATATATCGTTGTGAGTTGTTCAAAAAGAGCTGACACGGCTGATTCAGAGGTTAAGTTTGCTTGCACGAGAATTAGCTGGGAGACATATTTCTCTTGGAGGGGTTGGAGAGTAGACAGTGTTATGTTGTAATGGGCTACAACCTTTGTGCCTTGTTCTGTAGTTTGATTGATCTTAATGAGTTAACTGCAGTAATACTGCTCTGTAAACTCACCTAAGAACAATTGAGCTATTGCGAGGTCTATCATGCCGGCAGCACCTAGAAACAATTTTCGCTGGCTTATACCATTTTAATTTAACACGTTTTATTACTTGTAACTAATATGTTTATGTCTTTCAAACGAACATCCATGCTGCTCATTAGGGGGGTTCACGGTTCACTTTTTGGGAATATTTTTCGGGATATTTTTTAGATATTTTTCAAAAAAAAAGAGTTGCAAAATACTCCAAAAAAAATATCATGTAAAAGGAGCCTCCGAGTTGTTTTTGCAAAACTCGTTTTTTCGAAAGATATTCAAAAAATACCCCACAAAATACCTAATAGATATCTAAAAAAATGAACCGTGAAACACCCTATTGAACTTCAAGATGGGAGAACAGGGCGGAAAGAATGGAGTTATCTTCAATGGCGGACCTTTATGGACAAAAATGATGGAGATTGCCTTAAGCCTGAGAGAGGGATGGGTGACTCGGTCGCGGACATAATAGGCTGTGGGCCAATACCAACATGAGGAGGCGCAAACTAATGCTCATACCACATGGTGTATTGTCATGATAGACGAGGGTGACTCAATGACCTCATAGGCGTGTCTAGGTGAACGTAGACTCGTTGTGGCATTTGTCGTTGAATTGAGCAGGATGGCGACGGAGAGCAAATAGATCATGGGGGTGGAACGGCGGAGAGAACTTGAAGAAGAAAACACGGATAGTACCGGGCAGCGGACCGGGCAAACCATAAAATGGAAATGGAAATGGAAAAAATCATAAATATAAACTTGTTGCAGTACACGAATAGAACGAAAATATTAGGATGAAAATAAATTTAGAGGAGAATGGGAATATAGTATGTAGCATAGGGGTCCGGTGCTTGCACATGGATTCCGATCCATTTGTTCCGGGAGGCGAACACAGCCCTCCTATACCGTATGTGATGAGCTATTTCACCAACGCACTCTAAACCTATGTGTCGCCCTCGAATTTGAATTCCTCAAGTTCCAAAATACTATAATCATTTTCCAGCATGTCGATAATCCGATAACCCTCATCACCAATTTCAGTAGCATAGTCCTCGTAGAACCACGTTCCCCTTAGTACATGAACTTCTTTCAACAATTCGATGCCTTTAGGTTGTCCGGTGCGTTGTTCCACACGACTTCTGATCATTTTATCCAGAGGTTCGATGCAAATATCAGAGGACTGAAATTTCAAAGTAGTCAAATTTGGACATATATCCGGATAATGATTTCTGTCCAAGATCTCGACAGCCTCACCAATTAGCGTCGTGAATCCGATCGTGAGCGACGTAAGTGTAGGAAGTCCTTGGAGAAGAGTTCGAAGCTCTTGACCGAGTAGTACAGGATGTTTTCCAAA
>KN837419.1:41801-61651 GCA_000827215.1 Sphaerobolus stellatus SS14 | reverse complement strand
CTCTACTTTCCGTTTATAAGAGTTCCTTATAATGTATTCTAATCTTATTCTTATTAAAAATTCGGTACTTTCTCAAGAAAGACACCAAGCATATGGAGCGAAGTCAAAATTCAATATAAGTATAAGTACTAACTAAATTCTAGATATAGTAATTAGTGAGAATAATAATAGTAAATAATTACATCGTCTTCCGGAAGCCTCAAACACGCGGCTTAGACTTCTCTGCTTCTAAATTAATAATTTCTTTTCGAGCACCCGCCGCCTCCAGGTTTCCCTTCCTCTCCTCGCCCCTCATCCCATGCTCCAGAGTCCAGAGTCCAAGCCTGGTTCTTCTTATTGTTGTTATAGCGGGTAGGTCTCAAATCAGAGAGAAACAAATTATTTATTTTCTAAATTAAGAAGAAGCTCTGGCGCTGAAGAACCAGAAGCTGCTGAAACGAGGCAGTTGGAGGTGGGGCGCGGCGGGTGGGTAACTGTGGGTGCAGCTGACCAAGCTGGTTGCGCGGGCTTCAGAATCCGTCAGGCGTCGTCACACATGGTTCGGTGTGTGACGATATGCAGAAAAGAAATTTGAATATTACTACTCGTCGCATGAGCAGTCGTCAGCGGTCGAGTCGTTGTCCGTCCTTTCTTTCCCCATGTTCAAAACCTTTAGATATTAAGTACCGAGGATTTATGGCTGCATGGTTAAATATCAGTACAGTATGAGTGTGGAACTCACTGTCAGAGAATGAGATTTCGTGCCTGGCTTCGGTGATGCAAGAGCTTGTAGTAAATAGTAATTGTGGGAACGATGACGCACTGAGGTCTCGAAACTGCAGAATTTTGGCTTCTTGACAACCCAGTGCGTCATCGACAAGTGTGTGTTATGTGATTAATGAAGGCCCAGACATGATGAACTCCAGATGCAATATAACCCTGTACGAACAAATAATGAATTGAGTGTTTCTAATCATTGCAGGAACTGACTAGAAACGACTTCGTACACACGACAGTAATGGGCACCTAGAAGTGCCCGAATTTGGGCGTTTTGTAGTTGCTACGTAGGGCATTAAAATATGTACCTGAGGCCTATCCTATGTCATATATCTATGCAAAAAGTCAACGAAGCGTTCAAGATAAGCGTTGCAGTGTGGACTTACAGTCTCTTTCACCATGCCCTCCTATACGCTGATAACCAAACTTCGTGCGTCTATATCCATAATAGGGTGATTATGTTCAACTTACCCATGTTCTAGATACACCGGGTAAGTAGTACCAACTGGCTGACGAATTGCTGTCAAGAGGCCAGCCAAACGAGTTGACGCTGATATGTATGCACTATCGACCGGACACTGGACAGAGCTGTTACTGACAATTCGGAATCGTACAATTGAAGTGAAAGATAATCTAGTTCCATAGGATTATTAGGAATGCAGCAAAGATAGGATTGAGGCTCAACGGATAACACGTGGGAAAGATGGCGTTTACGCGGATATTCCGCTTTCGGCGCGTTGCATTTTTTTTTGCGCTTGCAGTAATCCTCAAGACAAGCGGGTGGTCAAAGTGAGCACCATGGCATTGTCAAATCACAGGGTCGGAATATTGATTCACTTATTCTTGCAGGACAAAGAGAAGGCGGGCATACACCCTCGATTCACGGTAAATATACTCCAACAAAGGGACGACATGAAAAGGAAGTCTGGCATGCGACGTAGAACAGAAGGATGCCTAAGCAATAATGCGAACGGATGCATCGATGATCGATGAACGGAGTCGAAACTACGAAAAGAAAAACGTACCAGAAAGAGTCCAGCTGGTATAAGTATTACGTGTCACAAATCGTCTCTTCGAAATTCAGGATCCTTCGAAATACTCCAACTTTGACTACTGCATCTCTTAAGTTGCCACCAAGCGTGCAAGTTTCCATTTCCAGGCTTAAGATGTGAGTAGTCGGCTTTATTACATTCCTACTCTATATCTTGTCTCATACTAGTAACTAGATGGTAATGTATCTTTCCCAATAACTTGCAGGTAAGTTCTTTGTTATGATTATTGTCATACTAATTTGCTTTCGATGCAGGCGATAACACATCATTTATTGCCACCACAAGATGTGTAGGAAGTATGATCTAAGTATACGCGCGTTGTCAGTAATGACAATGCAGGGGAATACATGATCTCACAGAAAGGAAGGAAGGAAGAAACAGAAAGGAAGGATGATAAATGGAAGGAAAATATGGTACAAAGAAAGGAAAATATCGTACAAAGAAAGGAAAATATGGTACGAAGAAAGGAAAATATGGTACGAAAGGAAAAGACGGGATGGGGAAAGGAATCAGATATCAGGTAACCATTCGTGTCGTGTTCGTAAAACCCGTTGTGTTCAGGACCTCTCGAGCTACTGCTACTTCGACTCCTGCAGCTCTCACGCGCAATGTCCGTTAACGGGGTTGTAGGTAAGGTTGATTAGATTGTAGCTCCAGACGATCCTGCAACAGGATCGAAATTGGGAGCTAAGGCAGCAATGAGTCCATTGACGTCCGGCGTATCTTGCCAAATAGATTCACCGTCATCATCATTCAAACCGAGTCTTCTCTTGAGCTCACGGAACTCCTCATCTAAGGCCTTCATAGACTCCTCATCGTGGCCATCGATGGATCGTCCACTGGCAGTGGCAGGCGTCATTCCCCGGGTTGAATGGCCCGAATACGGCGAATTGGGGAAGTCGTTTGCATTGCCTGCGATGTCGGCTGATTGCACCGAAC
Source organism: Sphaerobolus stellatus SS14 (assembly GCA_000827215.1). Classification (NCBI taxonomy): domain Eukaryota; kingdom Fungi; phylum Basidiomycota; class Agaricomycetes; order Geastrales; family Sphaerobolaceae; genus Sphaerobolus; species Sphaerobolus stellatus. The sequence continues at coordinate 58,904 of KN837419.1, read as the reverse complement.
CGCTGGGGTCCTCTGTACCGGCCTCGACTGAAGCAGATGCATTTTGGTCGTTAACCGTTGCGGCTTCGACAAAGGTGGGCATGGTGATGTGAGCAGGAACGGCGACATTGTGATACACCCCATTCGGCACTACAATTTGACGCTGGCCATAAATGTGGGCAACAGTCGCATCTTGAGTATTCCATTGCGGCTGCTGCTGCAGACTGAACTGATGCTCAGGAGCCCGAGGAACATCATTAGCAGCGGCGTAATATTGCTGCATAGGATAATTATTCCCAGCATGTGTGCCGACAGTTGCAAAATGATTGGACGGATATGGCGCATGTGGTGCAGACAGTGGAGGTTGATGCATCATGTAGCCAGCCTGAGGATGATTGAAATGAGGAATTTGTATGGCCATACCAGGAGCCTGCCATTGGCTATTCAACCAAAAGCTTTGCCTGCCGATGGGTGACTGAATATATTGGTTCGGAGGATTCGGCTGCTGGGCCAGCGTTTGGGGCTGTTCAATTTGAGAGCGGACATCGGAGTAGGGGACAGAAACAGATGGGGGACCTTCTGCCCGAGGGAATACTCGGTTGAAGTAAGCAGTCTGAGGAAAAATAATCAGTGTCTTGTATCATATATAATATAGAGAATGCACACCTCTTGGACGTTCTGCATGATGGGGCCGGGTGTATTGTGCGGCTGAACTCGTTGTTCCCCTGCGGACACAAACGATGGCGCATTCGGAATGGTCATGGAATACCTGTCATAGACAGATGGTCCAGCCTCTTGAGCAGTCCGACGGTGTGCGGGAGCAGCGGCGCGTGCCCGGGTCCTTGCTCTTTTTGCGGCGTTCTTCACCGCCTGTGCTTTCTTCGTCCTCTCTTTCTTCTGTAAACGCAGCGCGTCCTTGACCTGCCTTTTAATAGGCTTAAACTGATAACCAGGGTACATCGCCATGTGTTCTTCCTTTTCCAAGAGGGCGAGTTTATTGTAGTGCGCCCTCACTTCCTCGCTGGCTTCCTGCCACCTGGCACCAAGGAGCTTCGATACCTCAACCTGTGTCGGCCGTGGCATATTGGGATCCTTTTCATATTCTTGCATTAAAAGTTGAAACTGCTCCGATCTATATATGATCCATGCGTTCTGGGGACGAGGAATCTTCTGGACGGCAGGAGGTGGGGTATCTTCCAGTTGATGAGGCTCGAGAGGATCCTCAGGCCAGAACGAAGCATCGAAACCATCAAGCTGAGGATTGTCAACAGAAGACTCGGTGGGAGCGGTGTCCACGGCCAAAGGCGGTTGAGGAGGCTGAGCACCGTCATGCGAGATCAAATAGTTAAAATCCTCAGCATGTGTATTGTTCATAGAGGACTCGCTGTGATTGATGTCCCTCGGGAAAGTTACGTCGAGGTCTTCGTGTCGACGAGGCTCGAGAGGATCCTCAAGAGAAACCGAACAGTCGAAATCCTGTGTTTTTTCTATCGCGAGCTCGGAGGGATTGGTCGCTTTTGGGTAAGACATATGAGGTAGAATCCAGGTGTTGGATAGAGAGGGTAAGGGTAAGGTGTAGGACGGTGGTCGGTGGTCGTGGTTGTAGCTGAAGAGTGAAGAGTCCTTCCTACCACTAAGCCGTGGAAGAAATAGTTTCGGAGACAGTTCTCCACAAAGGGTCCGACCATTGTGCAAGCCATCGATATCGAAGAGTTTTGACATGGCTGTGTGGCGTTCGCGGAGGCGTTTTTTGGGTTGGTACGGCGAGAAAGTACTATTCTGAAGCGACTGATATTCTCGAATGTTCTAACCTGGTCAGAGGTAGTATAGGCAGGAAGAAAATCCCAGCCATGGCTTCCCTCAGGCTCGAAGTTGGTAGGCCGTTGAATTCAATGCTTTCGATGTCAAACCTCCGTGTCTCCATTCTCCTAGTAAGCTTAAACGTAGATAAATGACAATGATAATGAGATACATAATTTCTTACCCAATGTAAAATATCCTTCGTGGAGAACCAAACATTACCGAAGTTTCCTCGGGAAAATGTTGGCCTCCACAATACGATTGCGATCAGCGCGTTGTCAGCAAATTATGTTTTGATATACACAGTAAGCTTAAGCATGTATGATATGAGATGTTTCAAATGGATATATTATAAGTGAGAATTTTTAACGCACCTTTAAGATAAGGAATCCACGTACTTCAGGCTGATGTCAATATTCGAAACACTAAGAACGATGTCTGAAATGTAATCAGTACCCAATTCGTATGTTGTACTGTACACATTATTAGCATATGGATTACCTGAAAAGGAGTCATAAATTGACATACGTAGCCTAGAGGCATAACTGCTTACCACGACCCTGTGCCACAGAGATCAACTCCGTAATCTCTCCGATCTTGCGTCTAGCTATTCTACGTAATAAAATTGTAGGGTTTGACTTTGGATGATTGTGTTTCTTGGGTGATCAAATCGCTCTAGCGCAGCTTTGGCAGCTGTTCTGGCAGGTAAACAACAACTCTCAGCAATGCAAAGTAAAAAAAACAATGGCAGCAATTGCTCACCTGTAATCTGATGTAATGTTTGAAGAGAATAAGCTCGTTTACTGAGGTGATTAGAGGAGGCCGCATAAGCAGTCTCAGACTCTCAGCCTGGTATCGATCTCTGGTCAAATTTTGACTGTCGTTAGCTTGAATGATACACGCACCCAAGAAATTATTCCATGTCGATTATAGTACTTATTCCTGTCGATTTTTAACGATTTTATTCTGGTCGAAAGGTTGGCATCGATGGTTGCGATTGGCGTGCAAAATAGTGGTGGGCGTCTGTGGGCTCGGAATCATGACACGCACCTGATCGCCCTGACGTCAATTTGGTTCGAACTTTGCGATTCAACTTCAAGTACTCAGATTCAGTCATCCACAACTTCACAAATTCCAACGTTACGGTTGCCGAGAGGGTCGTGGATTAAATCGCGAGCACGGATTTGTGACTCACAGTTTGCCCACGACCGTGACTCGAGATATTCTTTTACCTCGCCATATACTTTTCTATCGCATCAGGATCGGTAGAGAAATGGCGGATAAATATTCTTTTTGTCTCACTATATACGTTGTTTGAAAGAATCAGTGGCCATCACCAAAATGTATGACACATGGAGTTCGGACTCACTGTTGTAGGTATTAAACGTGGCCTAATGGTAATGCGTAGTGCATTATCGATATTTTTCCTGATCTCCCTTTTACCAATGCAAGGTTCAAATCCCATGCAGACTATTATTGTGCTAATTATGTGTCTATGTCTAGACATGGCTTGTTGCAAGGGAGAGGGGGACAAGAAATCGAAGACTCGATCTCCCTTTTTAAAGTCAAATTCGGGACCTTCCCCTCTCCCGGTTTCTTGGATCCTTATGCTCTCAAAGGTCAAGTGTAAGTAAGTACTTTAGAGTTTATAGCAAATCTTCTGAGACAGATAACGGTCTACACGCCTCCCCCTCCCCCGCCCAAAAAATAGATAAAAATAAAAATAAAAACAGGAGAAAAGAGAAATGACACGCCGCAATTTGAACCACGGGAATAAAAGTCTAATCCAAAGGACTCAACGCTTTTTACCCACTAGGCCATAGACCCTCCAAGTAAGATTGTTGATCACATCTTCACACACGTGTCTACCTCACCCAGTCAGTCATCTTTATATGAACTTTCTGAGGACCCTGTACATAAGGAAATTTAGACTAAGCGGATTAATAGACTACTTATTTTATTTTATTAACGATTTTTTATGTTGTGCGGCGGACTTCTTCAACGGTTGATGGAAAACACCGGGGAAATACAGGGAAGTCTTATGATTAGGCTTAGCTTAATAAGCTAAATTCGACTTTCAATCCACGGCCTTCCCGGCTGCGGTAAACGTTTCTCGATAAATTTATCTAATGTATGCATTTGGACCAGAATAAATACCCTATATGTTTCTACGATTACATATCTTCATCAACGTCCCTGATATCATTACCATCCTAAAGGCTGCGCTACACTATATCGGCTATAGTACCCCTATATGAATTTTTGGACACTATGTCATCTTTGCTGGTGATAACGTCGATCTTCGTTATTACATGTTATACACGATTACTGCGGGGTTGCAGGAATCAGAGGATAAACAGATCAGCGCTGCCAAGTTCTCAACTGGCAATTTCCCTTGGGGTTCAGCATACATGGGGGAATCAATATCGGTTATACTTACTTATCCGATTTAAAGTCGGACATGTTTCAATACACAATCCTAACTTCACAAATCAAGCAATATTCTTGATATCAGAATACCCCTAGGAGAATTGTATGAAGATACGATGTTCATTAACAGCGCATGGGGAGTCGAGAAGTTGAGGGTATGGTTGGGAGCTAGTTTCCTTATTGGATAGGTGGGTTACATTTCCTAGTAATATAGGAGGGATGCGGTATACTGGAATATTTTCTTGTGAAGAAGGAAATTGACGATCTGGGAGCTTCAGGGGTGAGAAGCAAAAAATCCTTCACAGGCTACTACGCGGATTTTATGCTAATAGCGACATGGCTTCCATGCTTAGTCTACATACGCCACATTCAAGTCGCTGGCTAGGACTATAGAGCTTGGGTAGGCGGCATATGTACATAACAAGGATTTATTTAATACGATTAAATGCTATAATGGCGGAAAGTAGAGAATTATTAGTTCAACACAGCACGCAGAGTCTAATGTGAGTATTGCTAGTTGATAGATTGCTAGAGAAATAAAACAGTTAGAGTTGGAATATAGAGAGAAAGGCCATATGTAGGATACGAAGGGCTGTGAGACAGGGAGAAAAATGGATATATTTATACTGAGCAGTATGATAGTGTCGTAATTAAAAATATGGAAATAATTTTCGAAGTATTAACCGGTATTAATGACAAGTGGAGACGGTTTGGGGCGGAGATAACCTGATTTGGTATGTGTCCAGGAACGAAGCTTTCGTAGTCAACACTGAACGAATAAGATCATCGATAAATGAATGATAGAGTGACAATTAGAGGGCACGTACTTTGAACTTGGCGAGATCGATACCGTTTGACGACATAAAGATTCAGCCAAGAAATATACCGAACATCATTAGGATCCTCCTCGTCTACACAGCGAGGGGAACAAATTATGGATTTATTCCCATTCGGCAACAATCAGGATACGTTGGAGCAAGCTGGAGCTTGAAATATCCTCTTTTCAAAGCTGATGGGTAAGATGCCATCGAGTGGCAGTGGGTCCTTTCCTGAAGGTTTCGAATCGGTCCTAGTCCAGGATGTGATACCCAATCAACCCCGCTACTGGAAATAATCTTCAGCTGTTGACGTCTAGGGTTCCGATCCTCGTTAGAGCGAAGTGGCCGTGCGAGCCCCGGTGATGAAGGCGGCCGTGGTCTTCGCTCATCAGCCGTAGCTTCAGCCTTCGACCTCTATCTGTGAGAATTACAGGGGCATACGTAGTTTTGAAGTGCTCAAAGACCAGACTCGAATCCATATAGTGGTAGCAGACAAGATTTGAAGTAGCTGGGACGCATGCTGCCGGCTAATCCTCATCCTTCGTGTCTACAACAACAATAAGAATCATGCCGAAAGATCACAGAAGGAATAATAGGACATACTAACGGCCATGTTATACGGACTAGTAGACTTCAATGTGTTCGCGGCGGTATGAACTTAAAGGATGGGTGTACTGGACCTCGCTTCTTACCTGAGAGTACATATGCTACATCGTCTTCGTGGTGGATATCTAGGCAGATCCGAGTTCTAGACGACTTTAAGATTAAAATCATTGATAAATAGAGCATAAATCGCTTACCATCATCTTGCCATCACTGTTAAGTATACTACTACTAGGTGAGGCCCGTTCGGTTTCGCTGGAATATGAATGAAATTCTCGTTTTCAACTAATTACGAGTCCATAACTCATTATTTCTGCTCCATACGTTTCCCATAAATAGGTTATGGAGAGGATCGATGGGAGTGTTGCGCAACGCAGCAGTACGTTTGGGGGATGCCGTGACCGTCCGGGCGTGACCTCGTGTGACGGCGGAGAATGTTCCTTTTCCTTTCCCTCTCTGAAGCCAGTTTTGCAAATCGCCAGCTTCAACATCCAAGCGCATGTGACCATCATTTCTATAAAGACAAATTTATAGTAGCTACAAAAGAGTCAAGATAAAGTTTACATACATTCGAGCTTAGTGTTGTCGCGGTCCCAGACAGATTTTCCCATGGCGATTACAACCGAGCAAGCAAACACTCGCTCGAAATTGGTTCTTTGGGATCCTAAAATTTTGTATTTTCAGCTCATCCACTCTATCTTGACTCGAAAAATCTAGGGGAGATTTTAGTTCGGTCCAGTCCCGGGGGACCGGACCGGACTTTGGCAACACCACTCGAGCTCGTGTACACTTGACCGTGACAACGTCTGGCAGGTCCAGACAGGATATCAAATTTCGGTGAGGGACTGGAAGCTTATCAAAGAAAGCATTTGGAAACTGACTAATTTATTTGTGTCTTATGAATAAGGCATCTCGAAAATAGAGTCAGAAACGTAGGAAAGCTTACTACGGAGCAGGGGTTTCGGAGGACTGTTCAACTGAAAGTAATAGGGATCAACAATGGAAAGCCAAATTCGCTATATATCAAATTTTAGACGCAACCTGAGGAAGCGACAAACTCTCGAATAATAGTACTTCTGTATGAATAAGACAGCTCGAGGCTGACCGTGACAAAGAGAACAAGATGACTATAATGGAAGCTGATTGGAGGCTACTGTGGTTGATAAGCCACGGGTTCCATTGCAGATATCCTAAAGGAGTTAATAGAAGGAACTCTTAGCGCTATCTTCGGATGACTGTCTTAAATCGAGCTGAGAAAGGCAAGTTTGTCACGAAATGATCAGATTCTAAGCCAACTGAAGACACTTTGTAATACACAGAGATTTCGTTCGCAAATTAGCGGAGGCGTGAGACTTTAATACTGTGAGTGATCTTTTCCTTTCATTTTCATTTTCATTGACAAGGAAATAGGTTGTAAATTATAAACTACTCAATGGATCTAAATGGGTAGTCCTTCATATTTTTCTTCAATTAGGACTTGGAGGAGGAAAATAGTAGTATTCGTATGTAGGTCTAAAACCAAGATTCATAAGTGAGTCGCGGAAACGCCCACCGCCGGTGAACGTTTTCTCATTTCTCATAGATCGTAATCTCCGGTGTAAATCCTATATACAGTGGCATACATAGAAATGTCTGCCAAATGGCCCATAGAAGATGATGCGCCCCCATTAACTACTAGATAAGAATGGCGCAAAGGGGATGAAGACAATCAGAGTTCAACAGCAACCTTATCACAATGAAAATTTTGGTCCTTGGGTACGTCTACGATCTCTAAGTATTGGAAATATTCTGATTCGTGGCAAACGATATTTTACAGTGCTTCAGGCTTCATTGGGTTTCCCGTCGCTCAAGCTCTCGTCCGTGCTGGTCATTATGTCTACGGTCTTACCCGCAGCCAAGAGAAAGCCAAAAAGTTGGCAGCTGAAGAAAGTTTGTGTATTTGTTTTGAGATATTCTTTACGCTCATATTCTCTTTGGAATACTTACAGTAATCCCTGTGGTCGGCGAAATATCTAACACCAAGGACTGGGTCCATCTCGTATCGGACATTGACCTTGTGATTGATATTGCTGGAGGATCTGCCGATCTAAAGGCTCTTTCTCTAGGCAATTTGGAGGCAGTTGCATCTACAGCACAAGCCACTCGTCCTTCACACGCTCCGAAGGTCAACTACATCTATACCTCAGGCGGCTATGTCCATGGGGATAATCGGACGGATATTGTAACAGACTCTACCCCATTGCGAAATCCAGCTGAACTAGTTGCATGGCGTCCTGAATCCGAACATAAAATTGTCACTGATCAGCGTATAAACGGCATCGTAATAAGGCCGGCCTTGCTCTACGGACGCGATGGATCTTTTCTAGCTCCGCTTTTCAAGAGTGCCACAGATGGCGTCGTTAAATGGCCTGGAACTCCAGGCAGACGTTTCGCCCTCATCAATGTCGACGATTTGGCCGATTTGTATGTTCGCGCTGCCGAAAAGGCACCGATTCTCCGTGGTCTTATCATCGATGGTGTCAATGAATATACTGAAAGTATGGAAGACGTCTTGCAGGCAGTGGCAAAAGTATCGGGAGCTAAAGGTTACGAATTTACAAACCCTCAGAACTGTGGGTAATTTTGAGCATGTATTGTCTTTTAATGCTTACTTGAGCTCTCCTCACTGGCAGTATATGAAGTCGCCCTTACAACGACGTGTATCATCCGTCCTTATTTGGGCAGGACTCTTTTGGGTTGGCGTCCATTGAAGCCTAGTTTTGTAGACGGTATGCCGATTTACTATGCTACTTGGAAGGCGACTGTGCAGCAGTAACTATGGACTGGATTTCAGTAGTTCAGTTTTAATGTACTAAATTCTCAATTAAATTAGTATGCGCAGTTGTAATCTTATATCTTACAATCATCAATCAAATGTTGGGAATTGAAGCTTGAAATCTCTTTTCTCGAAAGTTACACCAACTCTTCTTCCGAGGGGTCCTTGGCCGAGACAATATACCCGTGATCCCAGATATCATCTTCAGAATCGTCGGCCATTTCGAAAATACCGTAATGATTCTCCTCTTCCCTCTTATTGTCTCAGACCTCCCGCTAGACTTCCTACACTACCCAGCCTTGCGCCGCTAGTTCTACGTCTACCTCAGCCATTCAACTCACTATTCGCCTTTATCTACCTCAGCTCCTCATCACCACATGCCTCTCCAGTTAAGCCCTGGTTCCAGCTATCCACAAGGTCCTACAACAACGACATCCTAGAAACAGTGGCCACCAAAGCATAAGAATCTGAGAAGTTCTCGTCCAACCTTGTTCAATACATTTTTGGCGGCCTGGGATCCGGCACTCGACAACGGGGCACTGCTCACCAAATGGGATATGTTCAACTGTCCATCCCATAAATGCGCTTTGAGACGGCTTACACACACTGGTGTTCTGGTGCCTTTGACCGCCAAAGAACTCGACTTGCCTTCTGTATCGCCTGGTTTCGAGTATATAGTCATAAGCTTTCCACAGAGCATATCCGACTGTACTCCTGTCTTAACCGTCGAACAAGACCCCGAAAGGAATTCATCCCATCACGCCGAGTTCTTCACGTCATATACCTCCATCTCAATGGTCCAGCATCGGATCCTTTTTATGAGAGTAGGAGATGCTATGCTTCCTGAAGAACTCATCAGAACGATGGAAGACGAAGAGCAGGAAATGATCAGGACGAACCGAATTATGTGATTGAGATACCGATACGCCATGATTGATTCAGTACTGAAAGTGTAGGGAGGATCTCCCAGAGATTTCCCCAGTCTCTGAGGATGCAGTCAACCTCTGAGGGGAAACTATGGCTTAGTTATTGCATTTCTTTGTAGGGAATGCTAAAAATATCACAATAAATTGTTTCCATTTAGTTTCGCTGTTCTATCTTCATTTGATGTGAGATTATGCGGAAACTCGACGGCCACATTGCCGGCTATGGCGGAGTCTGAAATGCTTTTGGCTGCTCCTTCCTCCTCCAAGCAATAATTATAAAGGGCATGGAGAATGGTAAATATACATGGGTATTTTTTCTATTAGATATATGCTACCTATATGGTAATTTGCAAGGCTTTTACCATATTTTTGAGTCCTAGAATAATTTTTTCCTCTCCTTTACCCTCAACCTCAATTGGCTTCCCAGATCATGCAAATGAGAGCCAGCAGGGGATAATAGCCTCTCCTATCCTCCCAAAACTGCATTAAAATTCATTATTATAAATCTACTGTTTCGAAGTTCTAATTACAGCACAAATTATCCAGCAGTGAATTGTGAGCAGGCACATTGTGTCTACTTTGTCTCAAAGTGGTGGTAGGGCCGGTGAGCTCTGGATACATACTATCTACATTTTCATTTGAATAACTGGATATATAATTAAAATATAGCCAGTAGAAGTTCCACAGAGCCTTTGCTGTGGGGCAAAATCCAATTTCTTTCTCCCTGAGGTAATTTGACACTGAATTATCACCCAGTGGTAGTTCACACCTTTTCATACACCATTATTCTTGGGATTGTAATATTGATAGACTTGTTAAACAATCATTAGAAAAACATATACGCATGAAGGAAATTTCGAGAGCGTGCAAGACGGTTTGGCGTTTAGTGATCATTCTGGTACCGGCGTGGGAACTCTGGGACAGTAGCACACGTGTCGGCGAGACTCCTTGAAAGCTCCCACGGTCAGTAAACTCGAAATGGAAATGGATCTACTAAAATAGTAAATATATATATATTAAATTATAGACTTGCCGAGGAGTGAAAAAAAGTACTTATTCTGTAAAACCAGACACCTTGAATACAATCGCCTGTCCCTACCACGTTTTGAAGTTTGTGCACTTGGGCGCTAGGTAATGCCAAGTGTCTTACGGAGTACAGTCCGAATACAAAATTGGCCAGGGGTGAGAACATCTCTGTGACTGTGGGAGAAAAGTCGTAAATCGCCCCGACGGTCAAGATAATAAGCTGATTACATCAGCCCTCATACCTCGGGGTAATCAGAATTTCCCCAGCCTTCATGATCCCCATTGTCCCAGGGGTCAAATTGTTGAGATGAGGTGGGATTCGAGCCTCATCCGGGATAGCAGTGGACCCTCGCAAACGCGCAGAGTTTCTTGTTCAACTAGCTACGAGTTAAATACATTAAATTGAGGCACAAAAATGAATGGAATGGAACCATACAAATCGAGAACAAAAGCACAATGCACCTGTACTGAGCAGCTGACAGCTCTGCATATAAGGCACCGGAGCTTGTGCAGTGCTTGTACCTTGCTGCACCACTCTCCGTATTCCAACACAAATACAGGTCCTATACAGGTTTGGATCACATGGTAATTCATTAATTCAATGTTTACCTTCAAGTTATACTTTCTGTCAACATTCCCGATAATCCTCTTGGCTTGCTTCTCGTCTATGCCCCTGCCATTCTGGCTAGCCTAGTTCCTATGTATAGCTTGAAATTCTTGAAGGAATTCCCTATATCCTATCTTGGACGGTGAAGATGGTTTAAGCCGACTTTTAAGCATATTGACGACAGCATGAAGCGGATGTCTAGGACGTTCAAACTTAGTATGAGGAGAGTAGGGCATACATCCGGGTTAATACCCCTATTCAAAACCGCTAGGCTGTCATCGGTTATCGTCGCTGATAATATCGATAAATCCTGCAGAGTATGAAGCCCTTCTAATAATATATGGGACCGGTCTGCAGGTGTAACGAAATTTCTCGCAAGGGTAAGTTTTCGCAGATGTACCATACTTCCAGTGTCAAGCCATGAGGATACTGCTGGTATAATATTTAAGTTTTGAACAGAGAGCCAACCCACGGTTTGGAGTTTACGCTCTCGATATTGGGAAATTGAAATATCGGGAGAATGTGCTGCAACGTAGTGTCTACTAATAGTATGCTTGAGGACCAGGTCAACTCCAAATCGGTTAAGTTTGGAAGGTTTATTTCAGAGATGGAGGAATCCAAACGAGGAATAGCATTGAAGGAATCGTCTTCAGAATATCGAAGATAGCATTCCTCCAAGTTGGGATTTCCCATTAATAAGGCTAGGATCTCTTGAGGACCCGCCTTACTTGACCTGTCGAGGCATCGAAACGCCTAAGACCACCGTCCATGGTGAATATTTCCTGCCATCGAAAGGGAACATTTAAGTTCAATTCAGTGATATTCGGCATGAATATCCTTGTTTTCTCGATGCCTTCTTCCCCTTCCGGCTGAGCGCGATGTCCAGTTGACGTAATATAGGAAGATGGTGATCATGTCCTTTGGGAAACAACATGAAAAAATATGAGAGAGGCGTGTATGAGATGTTTAACTTAGATATATGATGAAGGTGAGATTTAAGCATCTGGAATACATCCTTGAAACCATCTAGTCGCCCGCTCCTTGCTACGGGAGATAGATATATATCCAAAGGCAAAATACCAGAATGGTGTAGATACAATGAAACGAGTTTGTTCGAATTAAAATGGCAGTATCTGTCGAAATCTAATCGGGTAAAAAGCTCCGGCGTGGAGAGAGCAATTCTCCTCCAGGATTTGCACACCTGGATTAAAACAGGCGGGCTTCTCCAGATGTGGTCCGAAGGTATTTCGGTCACAGTAGTAGTAAAGTAAAAAATGGACCCCATTATTTCCTCCGGAAGACGCCGAATAGGAGCGAGCAAACTTTTGGCATTGTTCAGGCTATTGTCAGCCTTCTGTCATTCTCCGCTGAGTTGCGTTAGTCGTAGGACAAGCGATGAAATTTCTTCGAGATTTGAACGTTTTTGCTCATAGCTTTCGGTGATCGCTTTCAAAGAATTCGTGAGGAGATAAGTTGGAAAATGTCTCGTTTCCAGAAGTCGACGCACGGTTTCGTCGGAGCCAAACTCCGGTTCATTCTAGGTCATCGGGGTGCTCATCGGGTGTGACTAAGCGGGACTAAAGACTTGAGCTCAAGAGTTAATTTGTAGATTGAAATGACCTTACCAGTACAAAATGTGAGTTGTGCCAGAGCTGGATGAATGTTGTAGATGTTGCGTCGACACCCTGTCAACTTGAAGCTAAAGCCCGAGCAAGCAGCTTGGTCAGTAGCGTCCAGACACCCAGCTGCCGCTGCGCCGCCAAGCTGTTGCCTCGCTGCTGCTGCTTCCGCTTCTTCAACTTCTTCCAGAATTTTGATTTCACTTCGCTTCGGGTTTTTAAAAACAGATAAAAAAACTTCCAGAGGTCAGCTCTCCCCTCACAATGAATACTTGCTGTCTGGCAAGATCTCAGATTCAGTGAACAGTGAACTTGAAGAGGGAGAGTCGAAAGCTAGGAGCGTAATGTCTGAAGGAAACTTCGCTAGGTTAATAGTCTGAAACAGCTTCGATTACAGAGCTTCTTTATAAGTGTATAGATGGAGATTCTTCTCAAATAACTTGCTCAAAGGTTCTAATAGATACTTGGAATATTTCAATATATTGATTTCACATAATTGTTTTTTTCCAAAATTAAAGCTCAACTGACCGGTCTCACTGTGGCAGCTTGAGGTTCTCTGTAAGTAATCCTGGATAAGTATCCACTTATTTACAAAGAAGCTTTGAAATACATGTGTCTGAGATCTATTAAACTTCTTAAACTTCTCTGCCATCAAAATCACTCCTTCTACTCTTCCGCTCTGATTCAACTGCACCAATCCTTGCAGGTGGTGTATAATAAGTATTCAATGGTTACATACTTATTACTTATTGTAAGGGGGAGGGGGAGGGCCTCGGGAACAGAAACAGATCTTTTAAGAAATAAAACAAACAAAATTACCAATAACTTCGAGAAGAGCTGCAGGGCGGCGGCAGTGTCTGTGGACGCTGCTGAAGCTGGTTGTTCGGGCTTTAGCTTCTGTGAAGTTCTGTCACATCACAGGTCACCCGTCGTTACCAGTCCCTTTCTTTATCCGGTTTGATTCCGTTGGTTGGCAGTTGGCGCAGATCAAAATCTGTATTAATTAAAATGAAGCCTTAGACTCCTACGGTAAGTGTATTGGACGACCCAAAGATAGGAAGACGTAAATGACCCGATTCATGACAGGATCTTCGTAATAATTTGTCAATAGTTTAATATGCATTATATTCATCTTCAATACAATTGTTTTAGACGTCATCATCGTCCCAGATGCCATGAACGTCCCAGACTTCATCGACGTCCCAGTCATCACCATCATCCCAGTTATCCCAGTCATCCCAGTCATCAGCATCATCCCAGTCATCCCAGTCATCAGCATCATCCCAGAATATCTCTTCTTCGACCTCGCGATAATGAACTAATTCGATGTCCACCTTCAATTTAGAATACCTTTTGGCGATGTCCTCTATTACCCTCTTTGCTTGCTTCTGGTCTATGCGCTTATTATTCGTCGTGCTAACTTTCCATTTCCCGCGTGTAGCATGGAATTCTCGTAGGAATTCCATCTCTCCTAGACTGGACGACGAAGATGATTTAAGCCGGCTTATAAGAGTACCAACGACAACATGAAGTGCATGTATAGAGCCTGTGAGCGTAAGTCTGAGCAAGGTAGGACATACATCCGGGTTGATATCCCTATTCAAAACCGCCATGCTATCATCCGTGATAATCATCGATCCTAGCGTCAGATCCTGCAGGAAGGGAAGTCCTGCAAGTAAGGTATGCAATTGATCTGCAAGCGCCGGAACTGAGCTCAAGGTAAGTTTCCACAGATGTACCACATTTCCAGCGTGAAGCCATGAAGATACTGCTGGTATAATATTCAAAAGTTCGCTAAAGTAATCCGCCTTGATCGTCAGGCTCTCGATATTGGGAGTTCGAAGCCTCGGAAGGATCTCCCGCAGCTTAGTTGTCCTTTGGTACCATAACAACTGGAACTCGATTAATTTTGGGAGATTTATTTCGGAACTAGAGGACTCCTGAAAAATATTATCGAAGATAACATCTTCAAAATGGAGATAGCATGCCTCCAAGTTGGGACATCCCTTGAGTAAGGCTAGTAACTGTTGAGATCCCGCCTTACTTGGCCTGTCGGGGGCGCCGAAACGCCTAAGACTATTGCCCACAACAAATATGTTTTGCCATTCAACGAAAGTATTGATGTTAAACTCGGTGATATTCGGCATGAATATTCTTGTTGTCCCGACGTCTTCTCCCTTGTTCAGCCTGAGCTCGATGTCCAGTTGACGCAATATAGGAAGATGGTGATCATGGCCTTTGGGAAATAACATGAAGAAATATAAAGGCGGCGAGGATGATATCTTCAACTTGGATATACGGTGGACGTGGTATTTAATCATATCGAAAATACCCCTCACGTATTCTGGCCGCGCGTGCCATAACTCCGGAGATAGGGATATATCCAAAGGCAAAATGCCGGAGTAGTTTAGATACAAAGAGATGAGGCTGATCGGATTAAAATGGCAGTATCTGTCCAAGTGTAATCGGGTAAAAAGCTTTGGCGTGGTGAGAGCGATTCTCCTCCAGGACTTGCAAACCCGGAGTAAAACAGGCGGGCTCCTCCACTTGTATAGGTACGGCATTTCAGTCACGGTAGTAAAGTAAAAAATGGACCCCATGATTTCGTTTGGGAGACGCCGGATAGGAGCGAGCAAGCTTTTGGCGTTGTTAAGGCTATTGTTAACCTTCTGCCATTCCCCGCTGAGTTGCGCTAGTCGTAAGACAAGTGACGAAATCTCTCCATCAAGTTTTGAACGTTGTTGCTCGCGATTTTCGATGATCTCCTTCAAGGAACTGGTCTGAAGATAATCTGGAATAAATCTTGTACCCAGACGTCGACGCACGGCTTCGTCGAAGCCCAAATCTGGTTCATTTTGTGTCATGGGACGAACCTAAGGGCTTAGAGAGTTAGTTTACCTTCTAATGCATGGAAAATTAGATGACTTTACCAGAGAAAGCTGTTGTGGATGTTGTGGGAATCAGACGACGCTCACGCCCGAGACCGCCCTCGCACTTCCTTTATCAGGTCGAATCGGCTGAGTTGCCGAATGCACAAAGGGGGTAGGTGATACTCGGCGCTTAACGCTATCCAATTCTTTATTTTGTTGATAAGTAACCATCCGATGCAAGGAAACGTACTAAAGAGATAGGCGAGAGAGAGAGAACGAGTGGGAAAATACAGAGGAGGCAGAGGCCAAATAATACAGATGATAAAACACAGGAGGACACGGAGAAAAGTACATGTGAGGATACAGGGGTGCACAAATTGAGACTGAGGGGAAAGAAAGGAAAAAGAAGCACGCGGAAACAAAGGAGCGGAGGGCGGGAAAGCGAAAAATGCGCGGCGCGGGAAACTAGCGAGTCTCAGATTAGCGAGCGGATTCCTCGGCAGCAGCGAGGAACATACCTTGCGAAGGTATGACTGGCGAATGGGATAACGACGGTATCCCTCTCCTAACTCCTTAAACCTAGGCGGCGGGTGATCCCACAAGGTTGCGCATACCGGTGACTGCCAATCGTACGCCCCTTGTGCAACCTTGAACCCGGCTGCCTGAAGTGTAGAGGAGGAAGGGGAGCGGCGATGCGGGTCATGGCGATGACGTAATGGGCGCCTCGGCCAATTCGCTCTGTGAAACCAATAATTTAAACCTGAATTAATTCCGTCGGTGCACGATTAAAAGGTGTACCTTAAAAAATTATTAGACCAAACAAAATGTGTATTAATCATAATTATTGCCTTTCGTTACTTCTAAAAATCATGACGATGATCTAATGGAGATCTATATAGTTGGGATAACTCTATGTTTTGGTGGAAGGTTGAGCTTCCCTCACCGACTACTTCAAGTAGCCAATAATTCCCGCAAAATTCCGCATTATTGAAGGTCGTTAGAATTCAATTAAAGTTCCTTCTTGACGGAAGCGGTATTCTTAGCACGAGTAGAATAGATCATGCTGGTGAACGGTCTAAAGGGAAAAATCAGCTGGAACTTTATGTGACTTCGAAAGTACCACATACCCCTCGAACGCCAATGCAATTTGATAAACAATATACACGTAAAGTGTGATGAACAGGCCGGCTGGTTTCTCATACCTACACAATAAGTGAGCAGTGGAACACGTGTAAGCCGTAATATGTACTTACCATAAAGCTCCAGCGACGAAACAGATTGTGCTACCGACGTACATAGGGTTCTCAACAACATTGAAGGGAAAGCCTTCGACCCTCTTATCCATCAGGATACCGAAGTAGTCACCCAAGAAGGTCCCGGTGACCCCCAAAGCCCAAGTCGAGGAGAGAACGAGTGTTTGGCCAATAACAAACAAAATCGCGGGAACAAGAGTAGCATATGGTTCAGGCAAAAGAGGGAAAGTTGGTTGGTCCCTCAGTGCCCTTTCATATCTGGAAGACTTGTAAGTTAATCGTTTATTTCTGCCTGAAGATTACGCACAGGCTGTCGCGGACTATACCAAGACTGAAGATCGCCACAGCTAAGAAATA
>KN837418.1:64525-91814 GCA_000827215.1 Sphaerobolus stellatus SS14 | reverse complement strand
AAACGAATTGGAAACAAACATGACGAAGTGTCACCTGTCGGAATAGAAGAAGTATCGAGGACCAATTGTGCCAGGTCCGGGGAAGACTAATAATAGTCTTATGGAATAGTGGAGCGGATAGTGTGATAGAACAAAGTAGGTGGGCAAAGGTGTTGCCCTCAGGATCAAGAAAGAAGTTGGGATGTGGGTCAAGGGTTTGTTGTGCGAACACGAAGACAAGGTGAGGTGCGAAGTCGAACAAAGTAAGATGTGAAGTCAAACGAAGTCCAAACGAAGCTCTCCGAAGGTATGTGACCTTCTCCGAAGCTTTGTAGAGGTTAAACAAAGTCATGTGTTGTGACACTTAAGCACAGGGCTTAACATGCGGACTGCATCTCAGGCAACCTTGTACAAGTCATTCCTAGTGAGAAAGAATAACCCCCCTGGTGAGACCACAGATATAAATATAGAACACATCCAAGACCACCTGGAAGAGGAATTCAGTTTCAGACCATTAGCAAGCCACATCTGGCAATCCATGCAGGGCAAGGATATAGATTGAAACATTAGAGAATTCTTGTGGAAAACCACTCATGGCATCTACAAGCTAGGTATGTATTGGCTCCACATACCAAACTGTGAAGAGAGAGCCATCTGCCCTGAGTAGTGCCGCCACAGTTCTGTTCTGTTCTGTTCTTAAAGGGATTTTTGAGAACCAAGAACTGAACCATCTCAAGCAGTTCAGTTCGGTTTGCTGAACCGCATGAGAACCACCTGAACCAGTTCCTATTGGTTCAGTCTGGTTCAAAAACTAGTTCAAACCAGTTCATATAATAATAATAATTTTCTTGTTTATTTAAATCAATTTTTACATTATACACATGTTGTGGAAACACATTGCACCCTGATTTCACCAAGGTGAGCTATTTTAGGCCTGCAGCAGTCCCATAACGCTGTCAACATAGTTCGAACTCCACTTCCCCATTGCAAAGCCTCCTTCGATTGCTACTCCCCTTCTCCTACTCTTCTACCAGTACCATATGTCTTTCTCTAATGCTAGGTGAGTTAAAAAGACTCTATTCACTGTGTTCTCCCTCTTACTTTCGACCTCTCAGTACTAATCACCGGACTGGTGAACCGCTGAACTGGATATGACTAACACAGGAAGCATTGAGATGTTTTCAGCAGATGAAAACTTTAGAGAAAAATTAGAAATGCACCCCATTTTCACAGTATTTTTTTGTACATTGCAGGAAAACCTTAATAAATCAGGGTTTCTGTTAGTGTTTGGAAAACCCCTGGGAAAATGGGGCTGACTTCTAATGTTTTCATCATGTTTTCCTTGGGGAAAAATCCCTCATTGCTTCCAGTGTAATATCCTAATGGACTGTGGCAGTGCCCGGCATATACGGTTCTGTGGAATTATCCAAAATGCACATTGGCTTTGAAAGGACAGTTTAACTATCAGCTGTGCCTTCTTTGGAAACCGTAAATGGGCGCTTAAATTCGTGTCAATTGGCATGAATTTAAGTGCCCAAAATATACTCCTTAGAACATCCGGTCACTCCTGACTGTTGTTGTGACCATCAAATAATTATAAAACATGATCATATATAAAAAATGGTGCAATGCGGATTATTTAGTGTGCTTGCATGATACTTTGGACATTTTCAGCATAAAAGTGAGCACTTTCCAGGTGAGCTTGCATTCAGACTTCAGTTTTCATCCCTGCCTTACCCACAGCTTATTTTGCACAGTCTCTGTGACAATATCCACCCCCTTAGAACATCCGATCACTCCTGACCGTTGATGTGACCATCAAATAATTATAAAACGTGATCATATATATAAAAATGGTGCAATGCGGATTATTTAGTGTGCTTGCATGATATTTTGGACATTTTCAGCATAAAAGCGAGCACTATCCAGGTGAGCTTGCGTTCAGACCTCAGCTTTCATCCCTGCCTGACCCACAGTTTATTTTTCAGTCTCTGCGACAATGCCTACCCCTCAGAACATCCGGTCACTCCTGACTGTGGATGTGCTGTTGAATGGGTTAAAAAGGCATATCGCACAATGGAACAATTGGTATATCTCTCTTCCCTCTGTTGTCTATACAGCGCTGATTGTCTAGCAGTTTGATGAATACCATTTTGCTATGCAGTCAGAGAATGTCACAGACACTACAAAAACATCAACCAAAGGTAAGTATACTTTGCATCTGGGTTAATATGTATATTAACTCATGTGTTGTACATAGCTCCTTCACCAATCAAAAAGATTGGTACTGGATATGGTGCTTCGTGGCTTGCTGCATCTGTCCAGAGGAGCCTGGCATCTCAGCAACATTATGCAGGCCCGAGAGGTGAACTCAAGCAGTACTTTGGAAGCCCCGTTGTTGTTGGGGATGAAGATATAGTAGTGTGGTGGGGTGTATGTTATTTTATCTTTTTGCGATGTGTCTGCGTATTGATAAATTATGTAGCTTCATTCCAATGAGTATCCCACAGTGGCCTGTATAGCACGTGATTTCCTTACAATTCAAGGTTCATGTTAAGCCCCGTGCTTAAGTGTCACAACACGTGACTTCATTTAACCTCTACGAAGCTTCGGAGAAGGTCACATACCTTCAGAGAGCTTCGTTTGGACTTCGTTTGACTTCCCATCTTACTTCGTTTGACTTCACTTCTCACCTCGTCTTTGTGTTCACACAAATCCTTTGCCCACATCCTGACTTCTTCTTGATCCTGAGGGCAATGCCTTTGCCCACCTACTTCATTCTATCACACTATCCGCTCCACTATTCCATAAGGCTATTATTGGTCTTCCCCAGACCTGGCACAATTGGTCCTCAATACTTCTTCTATTCTGACAGGTGACACTTCATCACGTTCGTTTCCAATTCGTTTGTATTGCTTCCGTTCTCTTATCTTTTCTTATGGCATATTTCCATTTGCTTATTTGTTCTCATGACATATCCTCTGTTCAATTATATTCGTATTGTATATTTATCCGTCATACCTTTTTGATCATTCACATTATTCATTTATACATTCCCCGAACCTTTGCTATTCAACAATACGCATATACCCATTGTTCTATCACTTTATGTCGTGCTCTGTTCTACATTTGACTTTATTGTTTGTAACACTTCCTTCTGCTTTTGTCCATGGACTTATAGTATATAAGTACATGTATCTTAGCTAGTTTTCTCCAGTTGGAAATTAGACCCTACCTTATGTCTTAGCCTTATAGACCTATTGTATATCCTTCCTATAACTCAAGCCTAGTGCTCATTCCCTCTATATACTTCAGACCTCTATTACCTCCGAACCGAATACAACCTTCAAAGATCAACTCCGAACTTCACCTCGAACCTTTGATCTTACTCCGAAGACCTACTTTGTTCGGGACTTTGTTCGGACTTTGTTCAGACACTTTGTTCAGAACTTCGGTATTCGAATCTGCTCTTATATTATTGGTTCTAATCTGTTCCAAATTAAGGACACGTACAGTTTGAGACGGTGCAACCCATAACGTTGAAGCCAAGTCCTTCGGTTCTAACCCTTCGTTCTTTAGTGTGACTTCGTTCGTTACCTCAGTCACACTTCAGAACCCTTCGTTAGGATCAGCCCGTAACAGTTCAGCAGTTCCATGTAAATGCTGCTTCTCGAGCAGCAGGCAGACAGGTACCACCCAATGCAACTCTTTGCTCCCAAAGACTTTTGAGGCTTTACAGATTCTCAAGAATGCATACAAAAGTGGTGATTTGAAGACAGTCGAAGAAACACTTGCTTTCGAGGGTGCAGTTGGAGCTGAAGAGTTCAGTGACAGGGATATACTTGTATCGTAGTATAGTTGCCTTAATATAGCAAGTCCTGATAACTCATGAACTGGTTCAAACCATTTTGAATTAAGCGTGGCCTTGAGAAGAGGAAGAAAAACTATTTCTATGATGACAGAATAGATAAATCATAAGAGGAGCCTGTCTGGATTGAAACTTATTAAATACAGGAATCATCGGTTCAAACTGGTTCAAGCTGGTTCCAAACCAGTTCGTGTATTCTGACATTTAGTAGAACCATGAACCGAACTGAATCCGAACCACATGAACTGGTTCTAATGGTTCGGTTCAGTGGTTCGAGCTTCGGTTTGGTGGTTCGAGAACCGAACTGCGGCAGCACTAGCCCTGAGTGCCTCATGACTGAATCCATGGAGCATGTGCTAACCACCTGCTCTGCTATGAGGCAGTTGACAGTATGGGAGCTAGCAGGCAAATTATGGCAACACACTGGAAAGGGCTGGTCAACACCCTCCATGGGTATGATCCTAGGAAGCCCTACAGCCAACCACAAAACTGAAGAAGGAAAATCAGACAGTGGTGATAACAGACTCTACAGGATATTAGTCTCTGAGAGTACCCACCTCATTTGGAAATTAAAATATGAATGGAGGATAGGCCATGGTGCCCCCCCCCCCCCATAAATGTATTTCCCCATGTGAAGCAACTCCACAATGGTATCCTACCATCAGCCTCAGGATAGTCCAAGAGATCCTATCTGCAGACACCAAACATTATGGCAAAAAGCCATAGCAAAAGAAACAGTGGATGCCACCTGTGAAAAGCTCCTTGGAGTAGAGACCTTCTGATGGAGTCTGGAAGAGGTAGTTGAGTTTTTAGTGGGTATTCCCCTGGGCCAAACCCCAGGGTGACAAGTTCCACACTGTTGATCTAGCTTCAGTCATTTCAACATAAGTGCATAAAAGCATTTTCTTGGTGTGAACACCAAACTTACATCAAAGTTTTCTCTTCAAATTATGGCTAAATTATTTCATCTTCTATTTATTATTGTTATGCTTATCCTCTAGGTATAAGCCCCTCTATATGCATGCTTTCCCTTTCTCTCTGGCTACCTGCCAGGTACCTAAGCTGAGTAGCGGGGTAATCTGATTACCTGCCGCTTCTTATATGCTCCACAAAAAAAAAAAAGATACTTATCAGACTCAAGAGGCCAAGGCTCTTACGTCAGGGGAGGAGATAAGCACTCCACCATTCCACGGCACGCAGAATATCGACTTTCCTATAAAGCTTGAAGCTAACTTTACTATGACCATTTGTAGCCAATAGACCACGGCTGTTAGCAAATCTAAGGCTTCTTAGAGGTCGAGGCTGGAGAAGCCCATTTTCGAAGCTCACCCCACAAAGGCCTACCCTGCAGGCTAC
Source organism: Sphaerobolus stellatus SS14 (assembly GCA_000827215.1). Lineage (NCBI taxonomy): Eukaryota > Fungi > Basidiomycota > Agaricomycetes > Geastrales > Sphaerobolaceae > Sphaerobolus > Sphaerobolus stellatus. Next base: position 86,611 of record KN837418.1, on the reverse strand, counting down.
TTAAAGACATCATTGAAAGACCTGTCATACAGCGTTAAGCTGCCGGATACTCCATAGCGAGGCGAATAGGCCCGAGGCCACCTACCATACTAAGATAGAGTTCCTGTGCCGATTCATTACCGAAGCTGTTCGTGCGGATGCAGTCGCTGTCTGTACACTATAAGCACACGAGCACCTTAATTCTACCATCATGATATTCCTCTGAGGTGCAATCACATCACAAGTCTGAATCATACTGATCTCAACTCTCTAGTATGAAAACAACCTAAACGACGCAGGATCCAGGTCGAAAGGTATGGCAACGCTTCGCCGGACAGCATTAGGTTCGTGGATATACGCGAATCCTGTCCCATATACACTTTTAGAAAAACTCTACACTTTCAACGAACACCATCGTTGTCAAGCTTTGACCAGTCGCCCAAAGTCAACTCCGGCTGCACCGACGCTCCGCTGACGGGCGAGATGAATATCTGATTGACCTTTGGCCGAGAAAGCCCAACAGAACAATAACGGCTAATCGCCATCTTCAAAAATTATTTTCAGTATCAGTAGTACTATTTCTCGGACTTCCACCAGTTTGGGAATACAGTATTAACGCCGCCTTCGCGAAGCATTAAAAGGATCCAATTTTTCCAATGAATCTATCTTGGATAATTGGCGGAAATAGAAGGCTTCGACATTCCAGTCGATTCGTACTCCGAAATTCCGCTTCAGCATGGACCTGATGATTCCACCTAAGAGTTGTCTCGCTAGCTTTGTGGATTTCTCGGACTTCGTGAAAGTTTCAGGTAAGTATTTCCCTTGTAATACATTCTTCGGAAGCATGCAGACATGTTGTCTCAACATTGTATGCCTTGTAAAAGTCAGATCGAAATAAGCCCCGTGGGTTCTGGCGCTCGCACTATGGTTCCTAGGTTTCCATATTCTGGCTAAACTGGGTGGGTACCCGATAAAGGGTCAGATTAATCAACCTCTTCATATATCTTCTCTTCTTTACAAACTGCTACTTCCCTCTGGCTCAACATACTATTGCTTTCACAGATGATATTTCCTTCACTCATGAAATCTCTTCTTTATGTAGCCGCAGCGATAATCACTTCGTTTTTTCTCAAAGGTTTATTGAAAGGGCTAGGATTTCTTAAACCTGCTAGACCACCTTTACCGCCTGGCCCTAAAGGTTGGCCTTTGATAGGAAATTATCTGGATATTCCCAAGACGAAAGAATGGCTCAATCTTGATAAGTGGTTCAAAGAACACGGTGAGTAATCTAGTTTTCTCTTTGCTGGTTTCATTATGGATCCAATTTCAAGGCGACATTGTATATTACCAGTTGTTCGGGAAAGGAATCCTCGCATTGGGATCACTTAATCGATGTCATGAGATATTCGAAAAGCGTTCCAGCATTTATTCAAGTCGACCGGGACTAATCATGCTTAATAAACTGTATGTGCTGATTTTTAAGATGGACATATTTCTTATACAGCACTAGATCTGGGTGGGATTTCGCTTTAGTAACTCTACCTTATGGAAGCACCTGGCGAAAGCACCGTCAGGCATTCCACCAATATTTCAATATGAACGTTGCTCCAAAATATAGATCAATGCAACTTAAAGGTGCTCGTGGTCTTCTTCGGCAGTTATTGGATTGTCCCGATCATGATGCACTCAGGAGAATTCTACGAAGGTATCGTCGTTTTCCACTATCATGTATCATCCATCTGAATTTTGGCGAACTTGTAGCTCTTTTGCTGAAATTATTATGGAGACAGTTTATGGTTATGAAGTTGCTCCTGTTAATGACCCGTATATGGAAATTACCGAGCTAGCTGCGACAGCAATGCTTGAATGTCTTACGCCGGGAAGGTTCCTTGTTGAAGTACTTCCATTACTTCAGTACATTCCCAGCTGGTTACCAGGAGCCGAATTCAAGAGATTGGCAGCGAAGTGGAAAGCCGCAACTATTGCAATGGTAGAAAATCCGTTTGAATGGACCAAGTCTGAGATGGCAAGCCAACTTATGTCATGAAGTCTATGCCTGAATATCCTGACCATTTTGTAGGACCATGGGACTGCCAAACCTTCAGTAGTAACGTCAATGACGCAAAGGATTTCGGATCAGGAAGAGAGTGGTAGGGATGAGCTTGAGAAAGTATTGAAGAATACAGCTGGCGTTGCTTTTGCTGGTAAGCAGTAGTTGCTCTCTACTGGGATACCAATATACCAATGTTTATTATAGGTGGGACTGACACGGTAAGCCATTGAAAAATCTGCTCGAACCATAGCTAAAATGTTTGAGGGTAGACAATGAGTGCTGTGACGGTCTTCTTCCTGACAATGGCAATGCATCCAGAGGCACAAAAGAAAGCACAGGCAGAAATCGATTCGGTCATAGGAAGTCATCGACTTCCAGATTTCAGTGATAGAGATTCCCTGCCATATGTCAATGCGATTCTCAAGGAGACTCTACGATGGCAGACTATTGTCCCCCTAAGTGCGTTATAATATTTCATTCCATTTATTTAAATTAAACACAGGTAAAACAGATACTCCACATTTGTCTACACAGGACGATGTTTACGATGGATATTTTATTCCAAAAGGCACTATTATCATAGGAGGCTCATGGTATAGAGTAAATTTCATGGGTTTGAATGTGACTCACATGCTCGATATCTAGGACCATTCTCCACGACCCGGCTGTATATCCTGATCCTTTTGAGTTCAAACCTGAACGGTTTATCAAAAATGGTAAGATTGACCCGGATGTCCTCGATCCTTATGTGGCAATATTCGGATATGGGAGACGGTATGTTTTCGTATAAACGATCAAGTATGCGCTGCTAACACACTTCTTTTAGTGTATGCCCAGGTCGCTATTTTGCTGATGATACTGCATATATTATGATTGTGTCTATATTAGCCAGTCTAAACATCAGTGCTCCTCTTGACGAGAATGGAAGGCCAAAACAACTTATCTGTGACATGGACGATGGCATAGTCTCGTACGTAACCTTCTGAGTCTCACTGCTTCGTAATTAAACTGTTACCTGTAGGTTTCCTAAGCCCTTCGACTGCGATATCAAACCGCGCTCGAAGGTGGCTACAGAGCTCATAAGAGATAGTATAATGAATTAAGCAAATAGCCCTTGTCATTTAGCTTTAATGCAATATGGCAGGCAGTGACACATACAATTAACTTATTTATTGACGGCAGTATCTCCAAGGATCTGATAAATCATTCAAATTATCGTTTTAGCTCTTTCCCAGGATTTAAATAATAAGACTTGCTTGCGTCCATTTAAAGCGCTTTCATTGTATTAGCACAGAAGATAAGTAGTCAATGGCACAAAAAAACCCGATTTCCTATAGAACTTGAAGCCAATCTTACTTCCACATAGATCATGGGTAAAAATGACTGTAATTTGATATACAACAGATCAGCTGTCAACGAACGTTTCCTAAGCCGAGAGACCCAGGTGAAGCTCCCAATGAAATTATTGCGAATACCGTCTCAAAATCCAGGACAGTGCAACGGCAGAGCTCCAATCTTCTCCAGCAACTATTACACTCTTACTCGCGTTACGATCGCCTGGTTATTAGCATAACCGATGGTTAGCTCATGGCGCAATGGTCCATTGTGGATGTCCGCAGCTGGTCTTTCAGCTGCCACCACCACTGACCTGCGGATCACGGTCCAATGGCTTCCTTTTTACCTTAATTATGCCCGGCAGGTCGATTTAGCTTGATTCGGGGTTTTCTGAGGACTAGGTACGAGGTCCTTAGACTCTCAGCAGCAACTAAAAGTAAGATGAATTTGCGATTGTATATGATTCTCCCAATTGTCAGATAGCATCGGTCTACTTGATTCTACCTATATATATCGTCCTTATAATATCGTGGCTCAGATGACGCTTTTTTTCGGCCGCCTTTGGCCTAAATCGTCCGCTGTTTTATCCCGAGTTCTACTTGGCTTTCCGCTTCCCCTCACCCATCCGCTGCCATCTGTTTTATAGCCCCTGGTCTTTGTAAGGGGTACGTCAATACAATCGCACACTCAGATGTGTATGCACACCTCAAACTATGGGAATTATATTCAAATTCTGGCTCCTTGAACTTCGAAACAAGCCGTGTGCACCGGCTTGGAAGCCTGCAAATTTCGAAGATATCACTTCTGTACAGAGAAGTCATTCGCCGAGGTACTTAAATAAGGTTCCACTAGGCTCCGCTGGTATGTAGGATAGCGAGTGCATTATCGATTACCCATCTCTTCCAGTCGGTCGAGATACTGGGCATCCCTTCTTTACCAACTTGCGATATACTCTTGATTCTGTGACGTCATTCAACAGCCTATGACATTCACTTATTGTAGAGAGGATCTGTTTTATCTGGCCGAATAGAATATTTTTCAGCCTTCTTATGCGTATGAAAAAAGAAAATGGCGAACAAAATGTTCGGCCTCTAGTATCAAAACATATGTGAAATCTCCTGCACCCGTTCCCACCAACCAAACCGTCGTGTTGGAAGTCCGCTCGGAAACGACTTTGAAGCAATTTAAGCTGAATGGACGTCGTTATTTGGAATTCATCAGCTAGAATTAAGTTCACTCACCGAGGAGAAATTACCGGGCAAAGGACAATTTACAACTGGTGCTCCGATATAGTCTAAATAACGGTTCAGACCCAAGTATTTGTTCAAAGGTAAATACTTGCGGAGTGAACGAACGCCATCATTCAATAAAGGCGGGAACACGAGATGATGTGGATGGATTCTGGGTATTCCCTAGAGTTGTCAATTTACGGCTAACGACTCAAAGACCTCGCAACGTACAAGTCACCCGCCAAGAGGAATTCTGTAGATACGTTTTGTGAGTCAGTTCTCCAAACAAGACGACCTGCCGATAGGAGGTAGGTAGGGGAGGCGGATGGTTTGGGACAACCAGCGCAACGACAACAGTCGGATGCGACAGATAAGATATACTGATGTATTACCAGCGCAACGACAACAGTCGGATGCGACAGATAAGATATACTGATGTATTCACTTGATGATTCAGCTCGAAAGACGAAGCTGAGGGAGGACATATTAACGTATAAGGTGGATGGAGTGACGACGCGTACACACCTCCATAGTTGGAGCACCATAGGGTCGATATCGTAACATCCACATATTATCATACGTGCTTGATGGGATATGAACCTTGCTGAAAATTGTGGGCAGATCTTCAGAGACAAAATATGTCTGAGCAAAAGGTCGGCCTCGCGTAGTTTAAGGAAGGACACGTCACGTACGGCATTCGTCGACTAGGCCCCCCGGATGCCGTTCATCTTTGCTCCTTCTTCGATATTATCTATTATTATGACTAGGATACTCTTTAAAGTTCCAAATCGCGGGACAGATGCCGCTGCTTTGGGTGCTTTGCGCCAGAGGGTGCAAGAGGGTGGGTTCGTCGAGTATAGCGAGGGCTGCATCTAAAGCGAAGGATAGGTGGACATGAGAAGCAGTAGTATGCCTATGATACGCCTTAACGCACCTTTAGAGCCTTGCCTAAGAGCAATCCAGACCGCCAATCCTTCCACAATGACGATGCTATGTATTTGAAGCCATGACGAAGGTTTGGATTAACGAGCACGAAGACGGCTTTCAGATAAATGGATAAGAAAAGTCAATAGATCTGGTGTATAAGTCAGTTGCGAAGAGGCTGCAAGAAGAGAAGTTAGCGAATAAGATGGGTAGAGTGGGGACGGGCACACCTCGCGAATGGAGCACCACAGCGCAGATAATGCAGTCGTTACGTCTCATAGTTTGCCTTTGATATGTCATATAGAGATCTGAAGGCTTAATGAAAAGGCCAACATTCAGTGAGCAGTGACAGCGAAGTACACACCATAATGCCTGAGCTTCCTTCTAGGTTGTCTTCGAGATGAAACAACGTCTATAAAGGCTACAGTGCAAATAACCATGATTCAAGCCTTCAATTGGGATAATTTCTGGTGTGAGCTCCTGCGCTCACCACCGGCCACCAAGTATATACTATGCCGCGACAGGATGTCGCACCTCCCTCTAAAATTGATGTTTACCCGCCACTTTGAGCCATTATGGATACGGAATATTATAATGGTATATTATGACTTAAAACAGTACTAAAACAACGAATTTAAATATGGACTTTATAAGTGAGATAATTGAGCATCAATGTGTGCCGGAGGTGTATGAGTGGTTTTATGAGACCCACAATACGAAGATTATTACAATACTTTCACATACTTTATCCAACTATAAAAGCGATGTATTGAGTCATGAATTAGCCACATCCATGATGCAGTCGTTGATGCCGTAGGACAACTTTCTGGCCGCCTAAGGAGTACGTTTGACTCGCACCAGTATCCCGATCGTAACGATCAATCAGTTGCCGATTCTAACTGAACGATTGGCAAGGTACGAATTAACTAAAGTGATCGGTCATAAGCATTGGACTAACCAAACTATCAGATGCTTACGATTGGCAATTTTCCTATTACTTGAACAACTTCGAGGATGTCAGAAGTCGCTCCGTCCGCTGGAACTCAGGAATTACCGGCCGTGTTACCTGAAGGACGTCGTATTATTGAAGGAGGTATGTATGTCTATGGATTCGGCACGTGATGTCACATGAACGACACATACTGACACGCTTGATTAGCCACAAGAAAAGTGTCGACGAGCTGCTGGTTCTCACACGACTTCCCTTCAATGAGCCCCTCTGGCCCGTTAAGAAAGGTAACGACTCCCTTAAGCTCAAGAAGAAGCCAACTTTCAAGCAGCTGGTCGATAATCTGCTGGATGACAACCTCGGCATGAAGGTAGCACTTCCGCTGCCCTCTCCCACCGTTCAGGCCGAAGCGGCATCCCATTGGAGCAATGCTCTACTCTCCTAGTTATATGTTCATTGTAGTTATAATATACAGAGACTGTAATGTTCCCAGTGAGATCTGAAGAGTTCCTATTTTATATAAAACACCTCTTTGGGTTCACCCAGCAAACATAACAGAGGGAAACAAGCGGAACAATTGGGGTAAAATACAGGTAGGGCTTCAATTGTAACGATCGGAGGAATATGAGCTATTCACGTCAATCATAATGATTGGCATATTTGGTTCCAATTACTCCAATCGTTACGATCGGACAAACGCAGAGCTGTTTGGCCGATTGGCACGATTGGGCATCTGTTTTCAACCCCGATCAGCCTCGACCGTGCAGGGAAAATCGGAAGGATTGTAATGCTTGGCGCGGTGGATAGATGTGTTGATCGTGCCGATTGGGACAGTGGCGCCAGCCAAAGGTACACCGCCTAAGCGTGACGGCGCTTACTCCGCGTCGAGGCTTGACGTGTGACAATGTGTGACGAGAAGCCGCCGCTTAGAGGTCGCTTACGTTGCCGCGTGCGACGGCATCCGTGCGACATCCTGTCTCATTCACCAGGAAGCCTCTGACAGCCACCCGCACTCGATTTTTGTCTTGGTAAGTTGTCTATTTCATTCGTTTATATATAATGGTGTCATCTATCGAATTTCAGAGCTGTACAGTAAGCGTGAGTAGCACCGGCAAAGGAACTTACCAAATGTGCGACATCCTGTCGCGGCATAGTACCAACTATGTACCATAACAATCATACCGGTGCACCCGCGCGTACCTATTATTTGCGTGCCCAGAGGCCTAAAAGTTGATATAGACCCGTATCAAAATCAGAGTCTGGTACACCGCCAAACATCCAATGTCTGGAATAGTCATTACCGATCACCCGCTGCACTTCTGGCTGCCAGGTATGAATACACCTGTTTTTGCATGGCCAGGACGCCCCTCGATCACTCACGATTACGGTGATCGAGTCTAATCAGTGCAGGAGGTACTTGAGGACCAAAAAAAGGGCTATGGGGAGCATCGAACTTGAGGCCAATGAAAAATTAACAAATAGCAAGTAGAGATGTTACAAAGTAAGCTATTAAACCTGTTGTAACAATTGACATAGGAGCCTGTATAGAGGTACGGTAGGTGACTCTTTGGGATGCTAAATATCCAGTAATACCCTGATTCATGAAGGTATGGAACAATACTGAATCTGTATAACTATGTACATAATATTTGGATGACTACATATAGAAGGTTACATGGGGGTATGAATCATTGAACTCCCTGCTGCGATCTTGCCTGCTTCAGAAATTTGAAGTCATCGATCATGGATCGAAGCACTCACTGAAAAGTCGCTACGAAATGTGTGGTGGCCAGAGTGCAAGAAGTCGATCGAGCGAGGCGCCCTAATCAGCTGGAAAACAGAGGATTGACAAGTGAAAGCAAGGGGAACGAGCGCTTAATGATCGGAAGCGACTATTCCAGACATTGGATGGTTGACCGTGTAAAAGCATCGTTAGTTTAGTAGTCTAATTTTCTGTCTTTAGTTAGTTTCTTGATCGTTTGATGTATGCAACTCGGGGGTTCGAATTGCGGAGATGGTAAGCTTATATTGTTTCTACGATTATTTCGATTATTTCTCAACTATCTCTGGTAGTAGATGCTCCCGATCAATTTCAGATGCTTTCCAAAAGTTTCTGAGGTAAGTAACTATGACGGGCCGTATTGGACAAAAATACAATGGTATTTAAGAAAGTTTGTAAAGTTAACGGGATTGGACGTGATCATCCAGTCTCCGCTATGAATCCCTGTGGATCCCGCCCGTCCACTATGGACCCGCCGTATACCGTTCCATCCTCCTCTATCCTACGCCATCCTTCTGCATTCCGCCATATCCCTCGCCATCCTGTAATAATACTGCGTGGAATATCAGGTTCCTCCGGTATCCCATGACCCTGGATCCTGGTGTGTCCTCAGATTTCCCAGTCAGACATTGCTCACGATATTCACACTGCTCTTTCTACATCGCCACAGTTGAACACTTCCCGTCTGATTCTTTTGGTGTCGCAGCCGTGCCGCCCTTAATGTGGACATATCACAACGGACCATATGGCTATGGTTGAAACCCATCCCCCTATGGCCACAACCAGACTAATCTAGCTAATCTGGCTAGTGATAAAAGGGATAGGTCAGGGAGGAGGAAGAGACTACATTAATAAAGGCTTGGGGCTGGTCCGTGCACGCCTACGAACTCCATGGAGGGAGGAGTTAGATGGGGCTGATCGATCGTTGTCAATCGTTGCGGAACGGGCTATCCGGGATTCAAGGAGTGAACATCGAGGTTTTGTGAGATTATAAAGACAGGGAATGTTCAGAATGACTATTTTGAGCATGAATTATTAGGAATTATGAGGTTCGAGCGATTGGAGGTTTGGATTTTTGTTATTTCAAAGTTTTTGGTAACAATTCTGTGGAATCCTTGGGGATTGCGGATGGACAGGGGGGGAAACCCGAGGGTTCGCGAGGTATTCCCTAGATGCCACTGTGAACATGAGGGATAGAGGCAGATCCAGCGGGATTGATGGGTGTGGTGGAGGGATGTGTGATGAAGCGGAAGGATTGTGTACAATCATGGAAATGCAACTTTGATTTCATCTCTTTTCAACTATTCGGTTTATTTTTGTCCAGTACGGTCAGTCATATGTAACTAGTGATCTGTGCAAACAAAGGTGTGGGGAAAAGGAAACCCGGGGGGCCAAGTTGCATTCTTTCCTTTTCACTTTTTGAGAGAAATTAATTTCCGGGTTTAAATGAATTTATTTTGATTTATCTAATTTAATTTACATGCAAAATCGAAGCTAACAAGCTTAGCTGAGTGAAGTGGCCTCCACAGCTTAGTAAGTCCACGGGCGCGCCTTGCCAGAAAAGGAGGAAGCCGCGCCCGCACGTGTATGTTATGGCACACAGTTGGTCTTGCCAGCCGCCTGCGCAAGCCGACTACGCACTCAGGGCTCGAGCCGTCACCGCGTGGAACATCTATGATTAGGTTGAGCGCAGCTTCTTGGTCAACCATGATAAGTATCCGCAGGGATGCAATGGTTCGTTTCTTACCTCCATCTCAACATACGATAATATAGGAAGATAGAAGGTAAGTAGTCTTTCATTGATCCTTTTAATTTTCCCTTTAGTGTATTAAGTTGCTACTTAGAAGGTGAATCCCACACCTCCTCCAATCAGAACCAAGTTCTCTATGGTGAAGCATCTCAAGAACGCGGCAGAACCAGCTCTGCCTACGGCTCGGATCCTAGCGGTGTCACGACGAGGCTCTAGTAAAGCTACTTGGGCAATTTTTCTATGCCTTTCAATGCTAGTATCCTTTACATTGTTTCGTACGATGTCCAAACTTGAGGCTGGAAATTCATCGCCTTCGTTGGGGATATTTCACGCAAGCGTGACGAGTCCACGCTTCACCTGTGCCTCTTATGATGGCCGACCGACGTCTCGCGCAGGCCATATAGGATTAAAAGATGATACCGAAGAGAATCCCAAACGATCCTTCTTTTGGTGAGATATATCCAAAATTGGACATTTAATGACTCAGTTGCTAACTCAACCGCCTGCGTTCGTTCAAGGTACTTCGAGGCTGAGCATAACCACAAAGACGCACCAGTAATGTACAGTGTCGTCTCTCTTAAGTTCATTTTCATTTTCTGATATTTCCTCTCCGCAGTCTTACCATCGGCGGTGGACCCGGTACGAGCGGGCTCATGAATCCCGTTTCTGGACAATCCCCATGTGGTATCCAATCGGCTGAAGGTCTAATCTATAATGAAAATCGCTGGACGGAGCATTTTAATCTTCTTGCCTTGGACCATGTACGTTTATCGAATTCCTCGAATCGCAATAGGCAACTGATTTCTTTTTCTTTTTAGCCGATCGGCGTAGGGTATTCTTACGGGACAAGAGTGAACAACAGCCGCGATGCAGCCGTTGACGTGTATGATTTCTTGCAGAAATTCTTCGCGTTATATCCCCATCTGAGGAAGTGAATTTTTATGAGACAGTTTACGCGTGGAAAATTCCGTATTAACTGACATTGATACTAGGAATAAATTCGTCCTATCAGGCGGTTCGTACGGAGGTGTCTACGTTCCAAACATTGCAACTGTTATAAACCTTGAGAATAAAGCTATCGCAGAAGGAAAAGGACAACCAGGAGCTAAACACATCAATTTGGACTCGATGATGCTCAGTAATCCCTTATCCGTGAATACCATGACATTCTCATTAACGCAGTCAAGAACTTATTTGCTCTTGCATAGGATCCCATATCTCACTTCCGCTGGCTCTTACATTATCGTTGTATTCTCCACCAAGTCTACAACTCCACAACTTGTCAAGAACTCTACAAAGACCTTCCGCTATGCCTGGAAGCCACTCAACTGGCTTTCGAGGTCCCAACTGTGAAGAATCGCGTCGAAGCCAACATGGTGTGCGATGACAAGCTGAACATTGGAGATACACACGGAATCGTTATTGAAGATATACGGAGGAAGGTACCTATAGCCCTTTTATTTCAAAGTTGCGGGTTGTGCTAATTATTCTCGTAGTGTGAAACTTACCCTGATATCAATGACTGCCTTCCGTTTATCAAATGGACATCTGACGGGTTGAATAATGTGACTGTCAAGAAAGAGCTCGGGATCCCGGATAATATTGAATATATTGCACTCAATCAAAACGTGACTTCAGAATTCCTCTTGGCGGGTGACTTGTACGTTGCAATGCCTTTGAGCCGTTAACCCTAAATTAACAACTCCGGGGATATCCAGAATTCATCCGCATCATCTCATGTTCCCGCCTTTACTGAAGGATGGTATTCGTTTACTTCGTAAGCGTTTACCTTTGAACATTCACTTGGGTCTGAACCGTTATCTAGACTATATCGGAGCGCAAGATGCAAACTGTGCTTGGCCCGGCATTTTCTCCTCGGTGAGCCAACTTGATTCCTGCTGATAAATTCCAAATAACGACGGCTCTTCAGCTTAAATTACTCCAAAGTCCTTTCCAAGCGGACTTCTTGAATGCTGAAGATCTAGTTTGGCCTGACGCCATAGTGTCTAACACGACCGTCCGTACGGTAGGAGCGGGTGCAGGAGATTTCACATATATTTTGATACCAGAGGCCGGACATTTTGTTCGTCATTTTCTTTTTCATACGTAAACGAAGACTGAGAAATATTTCAACAGGTTGTCCGTGATCAACCCGCTTTGGCAAAATCCATCGTAGAGCACTGGATCCAGGACAAGCCTTTCATAGGCTAGCCTTCGCCGCTATGAAGACTGCCACAGCACGATTACGGCTAGGAATAATTCAGAATATTAAGCAAATAATGCGTATCTTTCATATACTACATCGAATGGAAATGGGGACTCAGAGCAATACTACTGATTATGATCATTACCACGTGCCATAGTGTGTCTTAAGACTTGGCAACAGTGACAGAAAATGAGAAGAAGAAAAATTGATCTGAGCCGGACTTGAACCGACGACCTTCTGCGTATTAAGCAAACGTTCCACCAACTGAACTACCAAACCTAGATAGAAAGAACGGTTTCTGTCCCACTCTCTGTCTAACCTGTATGACTTCTCTCCAGCTGGATGCCTTATTTCAATACTTGTTTAATGACAAGAAGGCCAAAACTCAACAGTTTATCGCTCCACAAGTAATTTTTTGTTCTCAGGGGACTTCCCTGAGTCTCCAGAACACTTCTAATACATCTTCTAACAAAAAGAGTGAGTTTCGTCGAGTATTTCGTGCTTTTTGATACTGAGCCACCCGGGTTTGGTTCAGATTTTTTTTCCATCCAAGTTCCTCAACTAGTCGACTCCACCGAAGAAGACTCGCCAAAGGACGATAAAAGACCTCTTACTCCGGACGTCGCTCACGCTATAGACGGCTTTGACTCCAACCTCCGTTTGTTCACCACGTCCACAGACACTCACACCGGTTCGCCGTCGAACGTACTGGGACTTCAACTCTATGGTTCCACCGACTCTTCTCATCTTTCGACTTACAACAATGGTGGGGATTTTAACTGGAAGTCGAGGATTACAATACGAATGGTTTTGGTCTGGAAGCCATTGAGGAGAGCATCGTTGCAGTGGGCAACGACTGCACTTCGGTAAGTATCTCCATTCATTCAACAACAGTTGATATCTAAACTTTCTTCCTTACAGTCTAAACTATCTTTTGATGCTCGTTTGCCTAACGTTATCCTTGGATCGGCTGTTGGAGTTGAGGTAAGTAGAAGTTAGTCGGTCTTTGGTCCGCTTTTTCTGACCTTTCTTCTATCCAGGCTGCCCTTCAAGCACCTTCTATGGGTGTTTCGCAGAGGATTGGCGTACCTGAACCCGTAATAGCTGACGATTTCGATCCCTTCGCGTTCCCAGCAGCTACATTCGTCGTCCCACATGCTCCAGCGGTCGCTGCGTCCTCTACGGTCTCCCAACCCTCTCCAACTCCTGCTGTCGCCCCTTCCAAGCGTGTTAAGAGTCCTAAAAAGAGGCCTTCGCCTTATTTCGTCGAATTGAGGAACTCTGCTGCGCGCCATGAGTACCCGACACCGCCAACGAACATCTTTCCCAACCTCGAGCACGCACAATATCCTAGAGTGTCCGGTTCGGGCTTGTATCCTCCTTTTGGCGGCCTTGAAGGGAACAATTCGGGTTTTAGCGATGCGAACACCTTTACCTTTGGACCAGTACCCAACGGCGAACCCGCAGGCTTCCCGCCCTTGTCCCCATCGATCCTTCGCTCCCATTGCCTTCTCCCGAGCCCCTACCCTACATTTTGGATCCTTCGCTTTATTTCCCTCCTTCGCTTACTTTCCCTCCTTCGCTTACTTTCCCTCCTTCGCTTCCTTTCCCTCCTCCTTTTCCAGTCCTCGCTCGTTTGGAATACGCTGCGTTCCTGCTACCTCCGCCTCATATCCTGCACCTTATCCCTTCCTTGGTCTTCCTACACCCGCATTCCCTCCCGCTCCTCCCGTATCCGTGGAACTCGCCTTATCACGGGATGAGAGATTTGGTGTGCAAGGCGTACGTGAAGCCAGAATCTGTTAAAAACTTTGGATCACACCATTGGACGGAGGGCGAAGATATTGCGTTGTGAGATCGTGAGTGACGGCGTGGCACGGCGCGACTTGCTTTATTCTTGCTTGGCTTTACGGACGGACGGATTAACGAACGACAAACATGTTACAAATTAACAACGATCGGACTCTTATCTCTTACTATCATTCACGGCTGACTTTATCGAGAACGACGCTCTTCTCTCATCTACAATATCGACACCATCCATCACTATTAACTATCCTGCTTATCAACTTGCTACTCTATCAGCATCTCAAACACTGCTTATCATCATCTCTTTTCTTTTCACGACATCTTGCTTCAATGTATCCTAGCGCACACTATCTACTTGCTTGTATTTTCCCACCACCACCACCATCATCATCTCCCTCATCACCACAATTGCTTATCGAATTTGTTTCTCTTAAACGTCTGTAATATTGGACATGTAGACGTGTAACTGCTTGTATTTCCTTTGCTTGTATGCTTGATCATTGATCATGATTGAATAAATTGCTGAATATTTTCGAATTTAATTGAATGATTATTAATGATGCGAAAGAAAAAGGATATGCAGACTTTTGGATTATTTGAGAAGAATGATCAGAAATTCAATGTTCACGCATTTTCAAACACCAGGTTACGAGATGTGTGGTTTTGCCAGCATGGAGTTTCTAAAGCCGTTGATTTACGTGAGGTTGATTTCTTGTAGTGTCTACAGCCTTGTACTGGTTCAATAAATAAATTGAATCATTTTTACACAGACCCATGCACTTGTGATCTCGGCTCAACATTTTGTAATGCTGGTTTTGGAGACAATCCCCAATACTTTTCCTTTGTGGTGCAGTTCACCTCTATGGGCTCACCTGTAAAATTTATCCATATCCATAATCTAGAGCATGAGCTCCGAAAAAAGAGGGATAAATCAAAGTGTCATTTTTTCTTTATCAAAGAGGGAATACTGATCAATCATGGTTCCATATTGGATATACCACCAACTTATCATGGATATAAAATATCGGAAGTGCTTCAGTATGGGTCTACTTAATAACTAATAAATTCCTCGCCAAAATACCCCCCCCCATTTCAGCTTTTATGAACCGACCAGCAGTGCGCACTTGCACCGAAGTGTGAAGGTCAATGCTGCCAAACTTGTGGATTGAATGGCGAGTAGCGGTTTGTCGGAGGATATGGATCGGGGGATACGGATTCCGATGGATATTTGGAAGTGATGTATCAGGATCAGGATCCAATGACATTCTTTGGTCCATCACTTACAGATTGAGAGGTTTACACCCTGTAGGCTTGTACAATTAAATGAAGCTAGATTAATTTCCTGCATATTGCCCCGGCTGCCCTTGCAACATCCCATGGCCCTATGTTCTTATGGATTTCCGATACAAATCGGCCCACATCAGGAAAGTTGGCAAATGCTACAGAGGCTATGTAGCGTCCATAGAGACCATAGCCTCTGTAATTTATGTACACTATGGTAGTCTCTGTAGCTTCCATAGAACTTGTGCCATTTTGCGCTAGCATAGCTGCCACTGGTACTACGGACATCTATGCATTGAACTATAGAGCCTGTAGTCTCAGTAGGCATCACTAGCACCATATTGATTGGGAATTTTTTTTTTTTTTTTTGGATCCATTCCAGTCTATTAGGGCTACACCCCATGTAAGACTTTACATACAGTTATTCCGACTTCTCTCCCTTCCTGCCCAAGTGCTACCTCATCAATGACCCTGGTGGGTGTTGCGCGTCTCCTGGAGAATGGCAGCTACGAGTATGTGGTGTTGTTCTGTAGTACCGCCACTAACCTGAACACCTCATTCCCTCTTCGTTCCCTAACCTCGCCCCTTCTCTTCAAATACATTCCGCAATCGTCCTGTCTGATCCACGAATTCCAGCAATCCTGGTATACAGTCCTTGTGTGATAGTACGTTGGTGAACGTGAAAAGGTCGTCTGGTATCTTCCTCCTTAGCTGGGTCCTTTGGACTCGGTAGGCTTCGCAGGACATGATGTAGTGGAACACCATCTCTCTCTTCGTCCCACAGTACACGCAGAAAGGAGTTTCCCAGGCTCCTATCCGGTGCAGGTGGTGGTTGAGGGGTACGTGTCCCGTTCGCAACTGCGTCAGTAGGCTCGTCTGTCGCCGATTGAGTCCGCTGGTGACCTTCCTGTATTTTGTGGAAGGCGCCGTCGGGTCTGTGCATTGGAGCCTCTGAAGTCGTCCAGCGGTCATTAAGAGTGCTCGGTGCTGCTCGGGAAGGGACAGTTTGTATGCTGCCCTCACCGCAGCTGTACTGAGGAGTAGCGGGCTCTTCAGCGCCTGTGGGAGGTCGGTCGGCGGGCTCCCATCCCCCGCCGCCGCCTTCTTGGCTTCGGAGTCTGCTTCCTCATTTCCAGCTACACCAGTATGACCGGGGACCCAAGCCAATGTGAAGTTGATATCCTCGTGCCTCTTCCGTAGCCTTACATGCAACGCTTCTACTTCCCTTCGGAGGTATTGTGCCGGTCCTGTGTCGCGTTCGTTCTGTGTTGCCTTGATGGCCGCCTGGTTGTCGAGGTAGATTACCGCCGTCCTGGTTCGCCTTTCCCTCCTTAACATCTCCATTCCCAACAATACTCCCACTAGTTCCACCTCATACACCGTATGTTCCCCGGACCTTCCCAAGTGGTGCCTGACCGCTTTGACCTTCCTTCCACTGCGATACATCACCGCCGCCGCGCCTACTCCTCCCTTGATCTCCGACCCGTCACTGTATATTTCTATTTCCCTTGTCCCCCGAGTGATGTCCTTCGCAGCTACCTCCTTCGACTCCGCAATCATAATGCGGAAGGGTGATGTCCAGCCCGGGCCGCGTCCTATCGGATCGATTCGTTCCATTCTTGAGGGGTCGATGCTGAACACGTTGAAAAGTTCTTGTAGCGGGGTGCGGTGAGCTGTCGGGTACTTTCGGGTGTCGTCCACGTACGTCCGAAGTGGGTGTGTGTCCGGAATTGCCGCATATCTTATAGCCATCCGATGGTTGATCTGGTTGATGGTTAGGCGCATGGGAAGAAGATCTGAATGCAGGTGTAAGATGTCAGTAGCTGTTGTGCGCATGGCGCCAGATGCGGACAGTGCAATTAGCCGTTGGATTCTCGTTAGTTTGTTAGCAAAGCCGACGGAACCTGATGCCCGTTTCTGTCCTGGCTTCACTCTTACCGGGGTAGCCCATACATTAGCAGCATAGAGACCTTTCGTTATGGCCACTGCTTTGAAGAGCGTTCTTGCGTCACCGAGAGAGAGCCCTCTACACAGTCCTGATAGTCGGCGTAGTTGGATGCAATATTTGGTCATCTTGGCCTGGGCGTAGGCCGCATGCGGTTGGAATCTGAGTTCTTGGTTGAGGAGTAGCCCAAGGTACTTGTGGTGGGAGACTGGGGTGATTTCGACTCCATTGATGTTAACCGGCGGTCGGGTTATGGGGATCGTCTTGCGTGTGCTTGATGTTGAGGCTTTTTCTCTCTTTCGGCTGAAACAGACCAACTTCAGTTTGTCCATTTCGAATGTGGAGCTGTGCTTCCGGACCACTCTAAGGCTCCTCCCCGCCTTGTCATCATCCTTCGAAGTCCGCCGTTGGCCTTCTTGAAGGTCTTTGCGGCCTTGACTAAGTTCACGTCGTCCATGAATGTGATGGCTAGTTCGTCGTTGCTGGTTCTGGTGATATCTAAAAGGTCAGTGTTGTAGTATAGATAGAATATTACCGAGAGTGGGCAAGTGGGCAGCCTTGGTCGCAACCATTGGATATGGTCAGTGGTTTGGACGTGAAATCGTCGAATTTCAGCACAGTTTCCCTTCCATCCATCTTCCGCTGTATCCAGTCAACATAGGGTTTGGGTACGCCGCGTTTGCGCAGGTTGTGGGCCAGGCGCTTGATAGATACACTGGGGAACGCCGCTTTTACATCGAGAAAGAGGGTGGACACGACGTTTCCCTTCCTCCAGTTGTCTTTGATGAAACATGTCATTAGCTGCAGGGCATCGTTAGTGGATCTTCCCGGTCGTCCGCCAAAATGTGTGTTAGGGAGGAGTTGCAGTTGCTCTGTATGATACATCAGTACGTCGGCAATGCACAAGGATAGTGTTTTTGCGATTGTGTCCATAAGCACGATTGGACGGTAAGCTTTTGCAGCCGTGTAGTCGGGGCGTTCGGGCTTGCGTAGGACGATGGTGCTCGAGAGTTTCCATTGGTGGGGGTAGTATCTTATGGTGAAAGTTGCTCTGAAGAGTGGGCCAAGATACAGGAGTAGTAGTCCAATGTTCTTCTGAAGAACAACGTTCGGAATCCCATTAGGTCCAGGTGCTTTGAAGGGCTTCAGCTTCGCAACTGCCCTAACGATTTGTGTGTTCGTGATCAGTTCGAACGGGAATGCCTCGTCTGGGTAGTCGTAGTTCGGTGTGATATCCTCTTCCACACCTGGGCTAGGTGTAGGGAAGAACATCCTATGAAGGATAGCCCCCTTGGTCGCGTTGTCCTTCACCTCCGCCTCTGCTCCATTGGCGTCCACCCCTTTCAGCGCAGGGATGCGAGCTCCGGCTCCGTCTGTCCACATCCCCAACACGAACTTTCCTACATCCCAAATGGTGTTGCTGTTGACGCGTTCGAGGAAGTCGTCCCACAGGTCCCT
The DNA here is from genome assembly GCA_000827215.1 of Sphaerobolus stellatus SS14. Lineage (NCBI taxonomy): Eukaryota > Fungi > Basidiomycota > Agaricomycetes > Geastrales > Sphaerobolaceae > Sphaerobolus > Sphaerobolus stellatus. The sequence goes on along the minus strand of KN837418.1, from coordinate 67,913 downwards.
CTTCGCCTTCTCTATTTCCGCTTTGTAGTGATTGCGCTGTTTGCGGAGTTCCTTGTGGACTTGATGGTCGCGGTCGAACCTGCATTCGTATGCCAGGTGTTGTAGACGCCGCATTTTAGCTTGTTCCTTCTTCAACAGGCTGCTCCACCATCTTTTGGCGTAAGGTGAGGGTTTGGTCAGCGGAACCGTGGAGCTGGTGGCCACTAGTATGCTGTTATGGAGGTGGGCTAGTGTCCGGTCAAAGTCTTCCGTGCTGTGGATCTCGGTGGTTGGTGGACTTTTCCGCAGCTCGGTTGCCAGTGTGCTGCTGAACTTCTCCCAGTCGGCAGCGCGGAAGTTGGGCCGGGACGGGGTAGTATTGCGGATTACCTGTAGGTTGAGCACGGTGAGTATTGGAAGGTGATCAGTGCATAACGGTCTTTGCTCCGGCATTGTGGTGCACTTCATCACCGTTTCTTCCAGCTCCGCGGAGCAGAATACATTGTCCGGTCGCGTGAAGTTCTTGGTGGCCAATGCTTCTAGAGTGGGGACGTCCTTCGGGAGAGCCATGGTCATTCCGTGGGTTACCATCATGTCAATCAGAGTTTGGGCCGCATCCAGGTTGGCTCTTGTGAAGAGGTGAGTATTGCGGTCTTCGTCCCATAAGGGGTGGTGCCGGTTGAAGTCGCCGATCCACAGCATGTGATGGTCATCATTGACTTCTGATGTCGCCAGTGCATCGCTTTCAAGTCGTCGTAGGGTATTGCTGACGGCGGTTAGGGATCTTGAGTGCGCACCGTCGTTGTAGATGTTGAAGATATCGATAGATCCTGTGTCGTGAGTTAGTCGCACTGCTGTCACGTCCTGTGAGCCTGTGTCTATGTCTGTCCAGCAGTTAGTTGATATGTTTTTGTTGATTAAGAGAATGGCGCGGGTTTTATCAGGCTTATCCCGGTGCCTCGTGGGGTATACCACTTCCCAGTATTTGCTCGCCCTCGTTCGCCCCAGCCTGTCCAGCCATGGCTCCTGGAGAGCTATGATGTTGAACCGTCCAGCGTTGACAGAGTTGAGAACCTCCAGCTGGGCGTGTAAACTCCTATTCGTGTTCTGCTGCCATATCTTCACCTCCTTCACCACCGAGGTCGTCTCAGTCATGGCGAGTGACCTTGGTGTTCTTGCTTCTCGTGATGGTAGTGGTGGGCTCCTTGGATTTGACCCCGACCCAGCTGGTCAGAGTCTGTTGCTTGGGGGGTTGTGTGAGTGCTAGCGTCGCTTGCCGCTTCGGGTCCATTTTGCTGATGTCATCCAAACCCACGTCCGAGTGTCCTAGTTTACTGGGGAAGAGTTCGCCCTTGGGCGTGTTCTGCGCGGCGGCGGGGTCGTCGGCAGGGACGGAGTGTCCTGTGGGTAGAATAGTGGCTCTGCGTCTCCGCTGACTGGGGCGGTGCGTGCTGTTGGTGTGGCGCCAGTATGGTTGGGCCCGGGACTGGTGAGTGGTCCGGATGGGCCTGGGCGGTCCAGGACGGCGTCCAATCCTGTTTCGCCACTTACCTTATCGGCTGTGGGGATGCCCGCCATCTCTAATAGTCGTTTGCGCAGCTCCGTTATGGCGCCTCCGGGGGAGTCTGTCAGGGCTTGGGCCCGTGGCTCGGGATCTTGGGGTGTGTTGTATTCGATGTCGATGGTGCCGTCTAAGCGCTCCCACAAGGGTGTGTCGCCGACCAGTGGGTAGTATCTGTACTGGTTGTCTGGTACTTTGGAGGCGAATTTGTTATATTGAGCTACGAAGGTCGGGCACCCGCGGTCCCATGCAGCGTGGCCTCGTGTTTTGCAGTTGACGCAGTAGCGACTTTCTCTATCACTCACTGGGCAATCCTTCGTGCAGTGGTTAGACCCGCATGATCCGCATTTCTCCTCGCTTTCGGTACATTGGTTAGCAAAATGGCCGGTGCCTATCTTGTGGCATTTCAGGCACCTCGAGGGCTCCTTGAGCAGCTTTCTGCACTACAGTAGAGTCTGGTGCACACGTATTCCATCCCTTATTAAGCAATTGGCAGTCCTTGGGTTCGAGACGAGGATGATGAGGTGGGCCGCTTTCTGGTTGGCGTCTCGACGTTCAGGGGGTTTAATCCATCGGGTTCTCTCTATTTCGCCTGTGCAGATTCCGTTTCCGTCCTCAAGGTTCCTGACGTCCGCGCTAGAGTCTGGCTTGAAGCTTATGGGTACCCTTTTGGCAATGATAGGGTATAGGCGGGGCTTGATGGATGCTTGTGAGCTGTAGAGATCTATGAAGCGGGTTCGGGCTTCCTTGTTATCCTGGATTAGTCTGGCTGCTTCTGATGAGCTGAGCTCATAGACGATGCCGCCGTTGCTCAGCCGATTGGCGGTGACCGCTGTCACTTCCACCTTTAGCTCTTGTGAAACTGCAGCCAGAGCTATGTTTGCCTTCACCACTAGCTCGGCTGGTGTCAGGGCGGCCAGAGTCGCTGTGTGGCCTGTTGCCACCTTCTTGTCAACCAGTATTTGTCTGGCCTTGGTGTTGCCTTTCGCGAGCATAGTGATTCGGGTCATGTCAGGCGGCTCTAGTGGTCGGCTGGTGTTCAACTTTGGAGCAGATGTGGTGCGATTCGCTGCTGTAACCTCTGCATACGTGGGGGTCTTCTCCAGGGCGCCCAAAACCAAGGCCAGTCCTTGAAAGGTCTTCTTCCTCTCTTCCTTCATTTCCTGCGTCGCTTTCCTGATCTCTTGCACCATCTCGCTATCTCCCCCCAGCTTGCTCTGGTCATGACCGCCGGGCTGCGTTATCCATTCTGCCACCTTCCTAGCCAACTCATCGGTCCCTTCGGCATCGTTGGCGACTGTTAATAACAGGGCTACAGCCCTCATCCCGTCTTGGAGGGTTTGCTTCGCACCGGTGGATTGGGCCAGATGTTGTAGGGCTAGGATTAGCGACTGGAAGGTTATTTTCTCACCTATGATGATCACGCTGAGGCCTTCCAGGAAAGCCTTCGTGGTTCGGATATCCTTAATCCTTCCTTTCTGTGAGTCTTCCCTCACGGTGGTGTCTTTGCGGTTTCGCGTGCCGGAGGAAGGCGGTGGCGTCGAGGCCTCCTTGGAGGTCGACGACATTTAGTTTCCTCGTTGTGTGTATGTTAGGTATTGATGTCTCATGATATGAGCAAGTATATTAACCGCTTTCTTGAGTGAAATCCTCCCAATCGACTTTTCACCAGGTTTTTGAGCCGTGGGAAAGTACGATGAGGTGATGGTAAGAAGTCACGCGGTCCCCTGATTGGTAATTAATGCTTAATGAATGTAATAATTCCTATCCAAATTCGGTGTTATTTATGGAGAAAACAATAGAGATATATTTCATATTTAAATACATGAGGAGGTGCTAGTAGCTATG
>KN837418.1:6295-36190 GCA_000827215.1 Sphaerobolus stellatus SS14 | reverse complement strand
GAAAGCGAATGAGAAAGCTTGTATATAGCCATTGATTCTACCAGAACAACCTGTGAGCTCGGGGTAGGGGAGGTCTCATATTGGACCCAATCCACTCTCGGCAACGGGGCGACTTGCACTGTCACTTGAAGAACAGGAGCAGTCAGATTTCTTATAGTTTTTGTAAGTACTTCTCTTTTTTCGAAGCTACAGACTACTGAAACTAGGTACATTTCAGACTTCTTGCATCAAAGTGTTGGCTTTATAATTTGGCAAGTTACAAAAGCTATGGGAAACTGAACATTTACCCCAAAAATTTCAATGATATTTGCAACTTTATTTGAGGTTGTACGAGTTTTGATGTCTTAGGTCGTAGGAAGAGGCGGGATGGCAAGTGGTGAAGGCGGGACAGCGAGCGGTGTAGGTGGGACAGCGAGCGGTGTAGGCATAGGTGAGCAGTGATAGGCAAGTGGCATAGGCATAGGCAAGCGGTGATAGGCAAGTGGCGTAGGCGTGGTGGTGAGCTGCAACAGCTTGACAGTGAGCAACACCTATTGAACGCTGTGCCAGGTGGTTTCAACTGCTGTCTGATAGCCGAAATCGAATATTTAAATAAAGAGTTTTGTAAGAGGAGACCGACTCACTGAAACTTTTGTAGGTTGCTCACAAAAAACTTGGGTGGTGGTCACTAAAAGACTTTTGGGTGATGGTCACCAAAATATTTTTGGGTGGGTGTATTTTTGCAACGAACAGGACACCATATTTCCTCAGTGTTTGTGTGTCAGGAAATCTTAGCTAAATCCAGAGTTTTTCCAATGTTTGTGTACTCAGGAAATTCTAACATAATTCAGCATTTCCTCAGGGTAATGTCAGCCAGGAAATCTCAGACAAATCCAAAATTTCTGTGCTGTTTATGTATTCAGAAAATTCTAAAGTGATTTGATGCTTCCTCATGATAATCTCAGCCAGGAAATCTTGAACAAACCCATTGTTTTCTGTACATCTGTGTATTTAGAAAGCTAGATAAATACATTTAATTTTACCAACATTTCTGACCTCAGGTAATCTTGTGAAAACTCTGAATGCATGCAAGTTTTCCAATTTCAGGAAATGTTAACACAATTCAATTTTTCATGCTTCAGGAAATCTTCAAAGTAATCAACATTTCCTGTCAATTTTTGCCCCAAGAAATGCTAATACTATTTGCCAGAGGTGTAAGATTTCCTGGGACTTTTAGACTCAGATTTTATGATGTCTCCAGTGTATGGTCATTTACATCCAAGCAGAGTCTTTGAGGTCCAACATTTCAGTGTAGGGAAAGAGTATTGATCATGACCAAGATATAAGTAATTGATGAACTGCTCACCTTTTCACTGCTTGGTTACCATTGAGCTGCTTGTACGATGTACAGTTAGAGCAAATCTAATAAATGAAGGTATTAGCTTTAATACAGTACTATATTGTGATATGCTTACCCCTCTTCCTGTGCAGCTGCAAAAGATCAAACGAAGAATCTTGGAGACAGTTCGGATGACCGCGAAGGACATGTTGTAAGAGTATTTGTTAAGTAAAGAAGTGCTGAGTGAAGACTGTGACGGAAGAGGCAAGGATTGCTGAGGGAAAAGACTGTACACTATGTTAGCATTTATACAAAAATTTAATAAGTTCGCATGCAATCTTCGGATTGGATCAGCCACTCCAACCAATAGTGGGATGTCATGCCCGCCCAGGTTCACTGTCGGTCCACATGCCTAATGCTGACCACTGTGTCCGTCTGCCCGATGGATCCCCTGCTGTTAATGAACGGCGTCTTCTGATGACCAGGTGCTTCTTCAAATATCAGGATCTGTCTTCAGTTTCCTTGTCGCTTCACTTCTCCACCCACTGTCAGGTATAATTTCTAGCTAGGAAAAATTCCAGCCGCTCGCTTTACCGCCACGATATAGTTTTGGCCCGTGTGTTCTTAGCGTTTTATTTTTGCTGATACAGTTACGCTATTTTCACAGTAAAGAGTCGATTAGTACCACTGATGAGATTCGACGCCAATCTAGCAGCCGAGTGACAGCCTCCCGGTGACCGCTGCCTCACCGATTCGTAGATTACAGGGCATCTTTCCACTAGAGTAAAATCGCAAAAATTAAACACTGTCAATAAAAGAATGCCAGATGCTTGTGAGCCCTTTTCTTTCTAGGAGGAGTCATCCGGCACTGTAAATCCGCGGACCCCAGAACATAAATAGCCCACTGTCAAACAACCTGCCCGGTGCCACTACGAACTCGTATTTTTCTACACTGGTTACACTACCTATTTTCCGGGCTACAAGAGTAAAGACCGCAGAGACCTTAGTAATTGCGTCGATGAAACTGGAGGTTACACATGCTGTCAAAAAAAAAAAACATCGACCTCATTCCGGCTGTTTCCGTTAGTCGAGGTTCCCCCTAAATCCTTTGATACTTGGTAAGAAAGGGAAGAATGGAATCTCTATGACTCAAAGGTCCATATAGTTTGTACAAATGCTTTAGAAAGTTCTGTGTTTTCTTTGCGAGAAAGTAAACACATCACGCTTAGGGCCATGGTATAACAAAGCAATGTGTATATAATGTAGGTAAATGTATTATTTATTTAATAGAAGCGTGAGGACAATGCGCTTCGGAGACTAGTCGCTCCATAGCTAGAGATTTACTCTGATGAGTGCTCTGCGCGGACATAAATAGTACACTGTGAACCCTAAACCCGATTCAATTCAACGGGTGTTCTGTTGAGCTTTGATGTTCAACAGATAATCCGTTGAATCCAAATCCGTTGAATTTTTGGCGACAGACCTAGAATCATTGTCCGAGAGAAAATGACAGATGAAACCGTTGATTCATCCGTTGATTTTTGGGGCGATAAATTTGAAGCAATGCAGAATCTGAACCTGTTGATTTTCGATGTTATTTGTCTGTTGATTTTTGAGAATGAATTAGAAAACACCACCTCAGAGAAAAATAATGGATTTACCTATTGGTTCATCCATTGATATTCCACAGATTGACTGTTGTTTTTCATTGAAGGATGTAGGCTAAATTATAGACCCAATATTAATTGCAAGTCCACTTCCAAATGCATTGATTATGGAGGAATAGTTTGAGAACAGCTCTATGGTAATGAAATGGGGGTGAACAGGTTCAACAAACTTCCTGTGTATGTGAACTGTTTAGCACAGCCGGTTAATTGTAAAAAATTTGGTAAGTCCATATGCATTTTTCCCTACAGGTCCCTTGTTCAAATCCTGTCCAGTGCACACTTCCCAAGTAAGTCATTCAAAAAGTTCCATTGCAGCTTCTCACAAAGAAGCGTCAAATAATATAATAAGGAGGTGAGCCTGTAGGCTCAAATGAAATCCTTATCTTTTTGATGCAATTTGCTCATTTGAAACCATTGTAAATCAACAGGTTAACTGCTGATTTACCATGAAACTGACAACATTGGATTCGTTGAGTTGGAACACGGTTCTGTGTTCTTTCCAACAGATATTCAATGGATAAAAAACAACGGATAATCCGTTGAAGTTTCTGAAAACCGTTGGTTATTCAGGGAATAACCAATAAAAAAGAACGGGGTTTGGGTTCAGTGGTAGTAGCAATCACTGAGGAGTTGGGGACTCGGAGGCGGAACTTGGATCTGCATGCTCAGAGTACGAAAGTACTTACTTCCAAAGTATTTGATCAACTATTGACCAAGGGTATTATACCCATTCTTCCGCTATTACGTCTTCAATCAGGTTCTAACCCAGCGCAGTTCTGGAGAGATCATCAACCAACAACAATCAGTAGCAGTCTTTTAGGTCGAGCATCGACACGCCATTCATGTACGTAGCTGGATTATGAAGAATATGATCTGGAAGTAACAACGACATGATGAATACAAGTATGAGAAATTATAAAAGTGCGGATAGCTAAATGCAGTCTCGTGGGATATTGAGTAATACATGTATGCGTGTTACGCTAGTAGCCCTGCCTCGAGAGTATAATCACAATGCTGAGACCCGAAGAAAAAGTTAACTGGACTATCTGTGAACGACTACGCAAGCTTGCAGAACACATATTTGAGAAGGAGATGGTGTACGATGATCAAGTAGACCGCTTTCATTTTTTAATGTGTCGATGTTGAATTTAGATCCAAGCAGAGTCTTCCAGATCCAACAATTCAGCCTAAGTAAACAATATTAGCTCTCGCTGAGACAGAATTCGTCGATAAATGTGTACCTTCTCGACTACTGGAGAACTCTTCTTGAATGAACGGAGTACCTTGGCGACAGTTTCGGTGACAGCGGCGGGCATGTTGCAAGTAAGACTGGGGAGTATTGAGTGGAGAAGTGTTCAAGCGTGAGGACTGTACACCAAGTCTGTATTTATACAAAAATTGAATCCGGTCGTGTGCAATATTTTGATTGGGTCAGCATCTTCAATCAATGAGAGGATGCTTGATCGCCGTTCACTGGCGGCCCACATGCTTTTATTAATGCTGTCCGTTTTGTCCGCTTGCTCGATGGATCGCTCGCTATGCATGAACGGCGTTTTCTGGCGGCCAGGTGCTTCTTCAAACGTCAGTATTGCGATGGCAGAATGTAGTCCCTTTAAGTATTTATTATTATTTTTGTTATATACGTCGGTATTGACGAACGGGAACCCACTGACAGATTCCCTCATTTATCGACAGAGGATGATGTCTATGACGCATATTTTATCCCGAAAGGCATACTGACGGCAGGGTTGACGTCAAGCAGACGTTCCACCTACTGAACTACCAAACCTGTAGGAAAGGAGCAGTTTCCGCCCCTGTCTCTGCGAAACGGCTCGGTGGTATCTGAGCCCAAGCTAAGAAAATTTTATAGAAATAAAGTAACGAGGGAAGCAAAGTATTGTAGTATTTTTATAATAACCGGCTTTACTATCTACTTATCCTACTTGGTTAGTGCTGCGCTCTGTCTTCCAGCTGGAGCCGAAGTGAATCGGTTATAGGAACTGCACGACGAACGACAAACGACAAATGATCGCGGATACAAGGGAGCGAGCGGAAGCTTAGGAGGAGGATGATAGGGTGGAGACGTCAACGAATCTCAAAGCTAATCAGGATTGTACAAATTAGGAAGTTGGAGCTCCACATTGGAAAGCTGAAACAGGTACGTGTGACTTCGAGTGTCCAGAGTTACTGCTAAGACCTCCATTTAGAAGCTTACGAATAGTGCAAATGGTCAAGACGAGATGATGAATACTTAATAGATTTGGCGACTAGTAGAGAACGAGAGAAGACGGAGCTACAGCTTGAACTCGAGGAACTTGATGGTAAATTGTCAATGAATATACCTTTTTTTTGCTTTAAAAATCGCTTGCGGTCCTTTCCTTAGACTCTGATGATTCCATACTTAATAGACTAGATAGTTTAATCATCGTCTAGACGACGGACGCAATTATGACATATGATGACCAACCTGCTGAGGCTAGGGGCCATCCCAACCAACCTTACAAATAAGTTTCAAACCCCTAGAATAAGGTTCAGGTCAAATTCACGTGATGAGGGTCCGAGATATTATAAATAGGGGATGAGGGGACGGCGTTTGAGACATCGCTCCTTTCCCTCTCATAACCACCATCTCCGAGTCCCCCTTCCCCTACCTCCTGGCATTGACTTGCACTCGATACCAACACTGGACTCCTTACCTTTAGCTTCTTTCATTAGGGCAGTGTGGTCTTTTAAGCGTCTTGGGCCAATTCTGTTGGGTATTTCCTTACCTCGACGTGGCAGCTGCCGTCGATGGTGTTCATCTGCGGGCTTCCAAGTGCAAGTGCAAGATTCGACTACATCAGGAAACCTGACCATGGCGCCTATTTTTCCATAGCGGCCGTCCATCGTAGACGATGATCCCGGCCTTCAGCAGGGAGATAATGTCAGCATTACGTTATAATATAAATGTATCGGATAAAAATATATTTATTGGCACCTCACATATTTTTATAATAGGAAGGAATGCTCGAACGAGGCGTCTGAAGGTAGTGCTATGGAAGGTACCATAGCTGTCAACAAAGTATGGGAGCTAGCGGCACTATAGTTGCTATAATCGCTATAATAGCAACTATAGCATCTACCAACTTTACTGATGTAGGGGCTTCCCTTTGGCATAGCGTCGGCCTCTTCGTGGCTCAGAGGACGAGTACCTCCTTTTGAGAGAAACTAACAGACGCGATTTCACATACTTACTATGTAGTAGTACTAGTTGTTCTATGTTTTGCACTGTTGTATACGTAGTTGTCTCTATAGATTTTATTTCGTAACTTCAAGTTCTCTTACTAACTGTATCCTAAGTCTGATTCCGGACCGGTTAAACAAGTTCTAGTATCAAACTCAAAGCCACTCCGTTCCAGGAAATAACAGTTTTTTCTTTCTTTTTCTTTTTTTTTCGTCGCCATCCCTGTCTGTATCTTTTTTCAGTTTGTCACTGGACTTCGTGTCTACATATCTTTCTCTGGCGAAGTCCGAGTGCCGAACCACCGACTAATGGACGCGTGGATTCGGCCGGGCGTCGATTTCACAGCTTGTTCCTCCAGCCTCTTCATGAGGAACTTCCTTCATGGGTTTTAACCTCTGGTGATCGACGAGACTGTAACTTGTTTCTTCACGAAGACAACTGTACTTATTCGGAGATGGTATGGCTTCATTTATATACCAATTTATACTCGTTTACACTTTATTTTACAGATATATTGGATGGCCGCATTTGTAGAAGATTCAAAGTGCTATCTCTTTGTATAAATATATAGCTTCCTCCGCAACCGTCGACTACTTAGGGCGTAAGCGAGATAATCAACCGTACCTTAGTAGCTCTCATTCGTGAACGCCATCACTCTGGTCCTATGAGGGACGATGTCCTTGTTGATGGGCTCTGAGATAACCAGGTTGAGTTTGGAAGCTATTATACTATGGAGTTGTCCATCGATGGACCTGGAATGAGGAAGGAGTGAAGAGTAGGTGAAGGTGTAGATGGTGAGGCAATTTCCTGAGTAGATGATGTGACTTATTTGATTTCTATTTGCAATGCTTTACACATGACGAATCAGATATGAAGATCTCGAATCTTGGGAAATCCTGAAAAAGCCTAATCCATCACAAGCTATCGTGGCGTCCGAATCTCCAAGTCCCAGCGCGCACACCCTCCCGCCCGAGCTATCCAGCTTCATTCAAATCATCTCAAAGGGTGCCAAAATCGAACCTTATGTAGCTTATCCCGGGCGCCACACAGTTTTGCCTATCAAGCATCAGTAAAACGTGCAACGGGCGCTAAACTCCGCATAGTGCTAGGTAGCACTAGGTAGGAATAGGCAATAGCGGATTCGCTAATCGAAGCTAAGAGTCGGTATAGAGAATATATAGCCCTACATACCACTGCCTATCACTCCTAGCACAGGCGCTAAAACGGATCCTGCGTCAACTTTCCTGATGAGGTACAAAATAATGGCCTCCGTGGCGGGGCCACAGGAACCAAAGATCATTACACCCAACCAACATCCAACGCTGTATATTTGGTAAGGGGATAGAATGCCTTATATATCCTTTCGCAACCCTTACTTTCCCTTACTATGGCTCTTATCTAGCGCGATGGGCTCCGCTCGGCGCCCGCCAATTCTCGGTAGAGTTTCAAACAGGCTTAAAGGTTTTTCCTGCTTCTTAAAGCCAGTTATAAAAGAATAGGATCTACTGGAATATCATGATCGGATCTCACTCTATTATATCTCCCCGTTCTGAATTCATCCAGTACGTCTTTCCAATTGTTGCTGCAGTATATCACGACAGCTAATGCCTCTGTCAATGTGACTGTTTCGTTTAGAACATATTGATAGCCTCCAGCCCAGGCCACCTATGTACGGGGTTTATGCCTCAGAAGCCTCGGGATTGTTCATTTCTCGGACCGTCTTGAGGTGGAAATCCGCAACACGGTACTATACATATAATACTCATCACTCAAAACCACGTTCGTTCCATCCCTTACCTCCAATCCTGTACTAGTAGAGATTACATACCTTATAGCCTATCGCTGTCTCTCGAAATCCCTTAAATTACGCAGCCCTTATCAACGCGCTGTGTTCGCTGGTTGACCGTCACTGTTATCGGTAAAGTCCAAAACACGCTTAAAGGATTTAGCGATCTTTTTAAAGTTGCTTATAAAAATCCGATATTTCGGGCTATCGCGTATTAATAATGGCAGGGTCTGAATGACACTATCGATATTAAATTCGATTTAAACGATGAGATCGTCTTAAGTTGAAGCAGCGACTGTCCGCACCAGTGCTTCTCTTTCCATGCCGAACTCACCTTCTTTGCCTTCGCCTTTCCGACAACCGCGGTATGTAAGCTTAACTTGAAGGTATATCATGCAAGTCAGCTCACGTTTCCATCCCCCTCAGTGCATTTTATGAATATTGTATTATGCTTGCCGCTCTTACAGCCTGTCTTTATGATCATGGTAAGTGCATCCCATTCATTTCATCGGCTATTGTCCGTTTCTGAAGTGATTAGCTTTAACGTTCGATAGCGAGGTAATTTCCGGTAAAGCTATACATACTTCCAGACATCCCTAATATCAATTTAGCTTCGTCACATCTGGGCACACAAGTTGAATCTTTTTACATCCATTTGGCTCCTCTTGCGATATTTTACGCCGCTCTCCTTAGTGTTCGAAACAATCGGTATGCCGCTCCTTGTCAGAATATATGCGGAGCTATTTAAATCCTCTCTTGACAGCGGCTTTTAATCCGAACTGGAATCGTTCAGTACGTATTCCTTTTGTCTTTAGTTTGACACACTGATTCTATAGAGCTATGGTCTTTCAGATGTGCGTATGTTGCAAAGTTATCCAGCCTAATTTAGGTTATTGAACACCATCGGTAGCTGTTTCGCATTGGCCAAAATAAATTATGCCGTATTTGCCCAACTTCTTGTGTCTATATGCGAGTTCATTATTCTGATAAGACTCATTGATATTGATTACAAAGTTCATGTTTAGTCTGCCACTGTAAGTCTTCCTCGACCTCAGCACCCAATTTTTCACCTGATTTATGGTAAATAGGCCTCCTAATATTACGGACATATGCTTTATACGGTCGGAAATGGCGTATCCTTGTAATTCTGATACCAATTCCATTTGTCGAGATGGCCTGTTCAATTTGGGCAGTGGAGTGTGCTTACTCCAGTTGAGTCTTTATTATATCCCAGAGTATATCGATTCTCCTGACTCAATGTATCCATTATAGCTATAAATTTCAAACCATATACGGCTTGTAAGGTCTCTTTCTTTACCATTTTTACCGCTTCCAATCGAGGATCTTAGCATGCTTTTTCACGGAGACACCGCCACACTGTCTTCAGCGAGATAGTACCCTCATTTTTACCATCATAAAAAAACTCATTACTAACTTACTACCTTTTTATAGCTGGATTTTGGATATCCGCACTAGTAGGAGACGCTATCATCTACGCATTTACGGTTTACAAATGTATGAAATTTAAAAAGTAAGTACATTCTTCATTCTACAAGTTTAGTATCATCTTTCTTACCAGTATGCGACGTCAATAGTCTCCGATTGCTCGAGAGTATGAAGAAAGACGGAAGTCGATATTTTGTAATAATATGTCTCACGCATATACTTAACGCCTCTTTATTCTTGGTGAGTTGACTTTCTTCAAATACATATATACTCGCATTTAAGTATGACTTTTCCTGGCCTACAGTTCGCACCTTCCTCCCTCAAACGCTTTTGCATTGGGTAAGATTTCATTCATAGCTAGTAATTTCCATAAATCATTCTGACATCTTATAGTGTAACCTTGTCCTTGACTGGCATAATGGGATGCCGGATAGTGTTGAATTTGCGCGAGGCTTCGCAACGCTGTGACACGGCTAGGAGCTCCATGACCACGCCGATTGGGTTGACCAGCATAGCGATAATCTGACGGAAAGGGTATATATTTGTAGTTAAAGCAAAGGAAGTTGAATTATGGCCTCAAATCATTTAGCAGCCCTAGGCTATACTGCCAGCAAAGAATTTTCTCCCAATTTATCGTGCAAAATAATTATGCTGATCCTACACATAGCTTTATTTAATGATACACTAGTCTGATAGTTTCACGTATACGACAATGCTTCGCCACCACCGAAGAATCTCTAATTGCGAACTTCCCACAGTCGAATATATCGGTCATACGAGCGCACGAGCGCTTGTCGAGTCAACTCCATCTTCTTCCTCTTCTTCCTTCCTCTCTTGACGACGCCTTGCATTCCCTCGAAGTAGCGATATGTTTACAAACAAATCATCTTTACGATCGCTCAACACAAACTCATATTAAGCTCAGTTCACAGCTGTATCAGGACCCCGTTTCATACGGGATTATTTGTCATTTCAATCAAAAAAAATGTCAATTCGACTATGATTCGAAGTGTTGGTTTCCTTTTCAGAGTTGGCTTGGTCATCAAGGCTAGTCAAGGTACACTGGCCATGGGCGTACTGGGGACGGGTCCAGCTGCTATTCACTCAAAACAGCGCTGCTAAGTACATGGTTGCTGCAGGCTTCCGTGCGGATTTACCTGTTTACCCCAAAGCGAAAACACTTGGCTTAACCTATCAAAAAATGAATGAGTGTGAGTGCTTCAAAGTTACTCGTGAGTCGTATAGTTCTGATAGGCAGCTGAACTCAGTCATAAATATACGGGATGTTTGCGGGATGTACACAATATAGTATATCTTTCACCCCTTCTCTCAGTTTACTGCTGTACACACAATCATTGCATAATCCGCTCCTATGTATTTACAAATACCACTGTATGTGATATCTCCTCCCTTCTGCGCTTACTCAATCTACCTCTGATCCGCCAGATCACACTATAATTGTCGCCCTTGCGTCATGCCTTTACGATCATGGTCAGTACTATAGTGCCTGCCTGTCTACATTTCATGTCTAAAAAAGGCCTAGCCTTAACCTTGATGACGAGGTAATTTCCCTCAGCTCTCTAGGTCACCCTTAGCATGCACTTTTCGGACATCCGCTATGAACTAGGTTCGTCACTTTGGGCGCATAGGTTGAACCTCTTTATGACACTTTTGGTGCTCCTACGGTATTTCACTTCCCTCTGTTTTTTCATTCAAATTGCTAGTACCTGGGATACATTCCTTATCATATTTTCTGCCACCTATTTATATGATGACTGTCGCATTTAATCCTGGATTGACGCAATGGATAAGTATAGGCCAATGTCTTTCATTATGTGACTGGTTGAAATATGGCCTTTCAGATGTACGTCTATTACTGGCCATAATGACACTTATTATATATTCACCGAGTATCAGCTGCTTTAAAATGGTCCAAATAAATTTCCAACATTTGCCCAACTTTTCGTATCTATAGGTGAGTTTACAAATATCGGTACACATTCGTAGAATGTTTGAGGCTCATTACCTTTAGTCTTCCAGCCTGCCATTGTAAATATTCCTCGAAAACGCCATCGTCTTGATCTGAGGTCAACCATATATAGGTCTTATCATATTGTGAATATATGCTTTACATGGTCGAAAATGGCTTTCTCTTTTAATCATTATTCCAATCTCGTTCATCGAGCTGGCTATTTCGGTCTGGGGGCTGGAATGTCATTTATCCAGTTGCGTGTTTACACCGTAATGTGTCGGTTTCCCATCATTCAACACCTCTACAGGAGTTTAACCATCATCTAGATGGTGGACACAATCCATGACAAACGATGACCAACCTACTGAGGCTAGGGCCATCCCAACCAACCTTACAAATAAGTTTCAGACCCCTAGGATAAGGTTCAGGTCAAATTCACGTGATGAGGTCCGAGATATTATAAATGGGGATGAGGGGACAGCGTTTCAGACATCGCTCCTTTCCCTCTCACCACCACCATCTCCGAGTCTCCCATCTCCTACCTCCTGGCATTGACTTGCACTTGATACTAACACTGAACTCCTTACCTTTAGCTTCTTTTATCCCCCTTATGTTGCTTGGTTTTCCCAGTATTCATTTAGGTGGGTCCAGTTTCATTTGCTAATCCCGCACCACTCTCTGTCTCTTGTGTTGTGTCAATGTGCAAAAAGTGGCCAATGGCCAGGTTATCCAGCACCGACAGGGAACTACTGCCGCGTTCTGGTGCGCTTCTGTTGTTCAGTAGGACCCACTGTGGAGTGATGATAGAAGTGAGTCCTACCGAGCAACAGAAGCACAACAGAACTCAGCACCAGTTGCCTCTGTAGCTGCTGCAAAACCTGTCTAGTCAAGTTGTCATGTTGGCACTGTCAGTGTGGTTCAGGTAATCAACTTTTGGGCTGAGGAAGATGGCATGGCACCTAGGTATGACCCTGGAGACTTGTCCTTGAGTTCTCCCATGATTGGCATCAAATAAGAAGCAGATTGAGCAGTCCAGGATGTCGGTTAATCTGGTTACTGATGAAGCTGGGCCCAAACATTTTTTTAGGTCATTGGATTCGCTAGATTCTAGTTGACATATCCATAATTGTGACACTTCAAGTTTATTTTGAATCCATCATGGTGGCTTGTGGCTGTGTAGTAGGTTGTTGTCATTGTTGGAAGCAGCGATGAGCAATAATCGTGGTCATTGCAGCATGACACCCAGGGCCACACATAGTAAGCAATATGTTTTTATTACTATTTTATTCAAATATACTCTACTAATCTTCTAAATATTATCATTTTACTATATAATAATGTAGCAAAGCAGGATGTTGTCTTGCTCTAAGAACCTGCAGCAAGAATGACTCGTCTTTGGATTAATGATCGAGGGTGAGAAAATGTACTATTACTCTATGTAGCAACAAGTGAACCGGTTTTCGGAAAATTCTGGAAATTAAAAAATGAATTCCACAAGGTCTTGAAAGCTTCAAGAGGATTAAAAACTAAATATTTTCATAATGTTTGAGTACTTAAGTACTTAGGCTTACATGATTTATAAAATGAAGATATATTGCACTGATTCCTAATAACGTGTCCTGTTAATAGGTAGTGTGAGAGCTGCAATACAAGACCTCTTTTGAGCTGATGCATCTTTACAGCACTTTCAATAATATTACTGAACATATAGCTTTATTAATTCTAAACAGGGTAAGGGTTGTTCAAATATACAGAGAAGTTTTAGTGGAGGGAACCGTTTTAGACCTCGATAGCAAATGGTAATAATTATTGTGTTTCTGAATTTGCCTTTCCGAGTCATCATTCATTTGAAATAGATCGGGTCTATAGCTGAAGTGTTCCCTACCCCTCCGGGATCCTAGATGAGCTTATTAGAATATAGTGTACGGGAGAAATTATGCGTGTAAATCACCTGTTACTTGACTTTTGAAAGTACTCTGCTAGCTGCCAGACAATATCCTCTCCGTTCTCACTGTCCAGGACATTGGCCAGATACCTAGCGCCAAAGTGCGCCATATGCTAGGGCTATGGTTTGGGCAGCTAATTTTCTTATCCCATTAGAAATTGGCCATAGATTGTCTTGGCTTACAACTTCAATAGACAGGAGTTGTACATTTTATACAGAGACGGAACCAAATTTGCTCTCCTTCTTCCTCCAACATGTCAATGTCCACACCGCATTGTCCTCCATCTTCCTCATCCCCACTAAATTCCACTATTACCCAGTCTCCATCAGTTTTGAGATGCCGGGAAAATGCAAAGATTTTGTGCTACCTGGCCATGACTTCCACGAAGTGTCCCATTTCAAAAATGGTTTATGTTGTAGAAGCCATATACGGTTATTGTGCACCGCACATCTAAGTGGAACACGTGACTTACCCACGACTTCCACGTTCCCACAAATATAATTTCCCTACAACTTCTCTGCATGATGCGCATCGTCTCTCCTGCTCGAACAAATGATATTGACGTCATGGTCATTAATCAGAACAATTGTATATAGTGTATCTATAATATGCCGTTGAAATAACAATAAGCCAAAACGGGATCGAGGCACAGAAGATATAGGGAAAGAAATCTACCCCCCATAGCCCAATACAAAGTTAGGCCTGGTATCAAACCCCCACTGCACAGGCGCATATGCCCGGCGGGGGTTCTGTGCTGGACCTAGTTAGCTGAACAAGAGGTCTCACACATTTGTGAGGGTCTACTGCTATCTCCTGGTGAGAAATGAGTATCTCATCTCAACAGTATCCCCTCTATCCATGCATTGTTTCGTTAAGTATGGAATAGGGTGCATCACAATCATCAGAACAATCTTGATTCACTAGTCAACATCTAACTCCACCCAGCACTCTGTGCAGGTGTACTTACAACACAGGCAAAAAAAGATCTGAATGTTCATATCTAATTTAGAAGACTAAGAAAGCATCAGTATTTTCGAGGAAAGGTAGAAACATGTAAAAGGACAGCCAGATAGTTACGATGATAGAGTACTATGCAATTCAAAGCAGCTACTTGCAATTGACTATTCCATAAGAACAGATGATTTCCAATCTTCAATATAATCTTTGCGGTCTTGCTGCTTACTCTCATGCCTCTCCCTTGCAGCTCTAGAGTTCCCCCAGAAGTAAAGCATGACATCGTCCTCATCCCACTCTGATCAGAATCCTGCATTTCCTCCGCAGTACCTGAAGCACCAGCCTCCTCTTGTCCACCTATCTCCCGTAGCATGCGCTTTTTAGCGGACTTCTCACAATTTACCGGGCCTGGCGTTTTGGTGGGACCCATGGCAGGTGTCACCACCTTGGGACGAAGAATTCCGGGACGATTTGAAAATATCGAAATGTTCCGACCCCAGTGCTTCACTGCGACAGCCCCATAGTTGTAGTTAAGAAGTAGGCCAGATGGTTTGGGAAGTATGGAAGATCTCAGGAACGTTGCATCATTGTTATCTGGTGTAATGATTCGGTCGGCGTCATTGGTTGGTACTTCAAAGAGTTGAAAGGTGTAACGCGAGTCGGAAGGATAGCTACAACTTGGCGGAATTGGGAAATAGCGTTGGCAGCGAGGTGCTACATCATCCTCTTCCAGAACAGGATTCGGAGTCTGGCTATGTTAGAAAATGACATGATTAGGAGCATTAATCTACACATCTACATACCTTCAGTATCACGGCTCTTCTTGAGTCGAAGAGGCCATGGATGTGTTCGCTGCTTATCATCCCGTTCCGTATGTCATCAATACTGTTCATATCAGACACTAGCTCATCATTGGGGCGATTGGCGATGATGAGCTGAAGCCACTGGGAATAGAAATTGATTAATCAGTATTAATCCTTGAGAGAGTAAAGGGTCACATACCTCATCCCCTTTGCGATGTGGGATAATATGCATCCCTTTCACGGTGTCACTAGCACCAGTGAATACGCAGGCTCCATCGCGTTCACGTAGATTCACAGAGAAACTGGCATCTCTGGAGCTACTCGCAGATGAGTTAAACGCGCTCCTGGCTTGGATGACTTCGAGATCGACGGCATATTTGAAGACGTTGTCTATTATAATGCCGTAATCAGCTTCGGGTCCCCCTACTAGGTCATGGAAATAACGTACCCGTCTCTTTTGGCTGAAAGTAATATGTTCCATGTTCCAGCAGTTGTCCATCCAAGCGAACTTCCTGACGTTGACCATCCCGTAAATCACCATGTACTCCCAGAGTACACCAACCCAGGTACAGGAGAAATTTGAGAGGTGAGCGGTAGTGTTGTTCGATGAACGATACGGGTATCTCGAGATAGAATTTCTCTTCGGATTGGGCATTCGGCGACTGAGACTGAGGCGGATATAACACCAAGTTGTACGTGACCGATAGGAGGTTGTGGTGTCGTGACAGAAGACATGGCGGCAACTGAACATATTTTTTGAGGATGACGGCAGCACAACTGGTGTTATGTCCTTACATCAGCGGCGGTACGTAATGTAATTAGGTCCAGTGAACGTGACATGGTCCTGTCACGTTCCGCTGTCACTGACATTCCGCCGCATCCACTGCATCCACGACCATAGCTCCTCCATAGTTTGACCTCGGAACTTTAGGTATATAGAAATATAATTGTATTATTTGATGGAGGCTAAATACTGAGCGGATGAGCGAGAATAAAAGGAAAGAATATTTACTAGGGAGCACGCGTAGGGCTCGGCACCGTACCGTAAACGGTTACGGCCGTAAAGTGTACGGCCATTTACGGCGCAATCAGTACCGTAACCGTTCCGTATACTGGTCTGGCAACTCGCTCATCGGAACGGATACAGACCGTATACGGCCGTAAACGGCACATTACGGTGTACGGCAAGCCTAAATGTCGAATAATAGCATTTCTTCGCTGGCTAGGGCATCTAATAATTGTAAAAGGAGGTACTGAATATGATGTGAGGAGAAAGACGCTATTACTTGATCGGAGATCTGTAGTTTGAGAGTGTCTACGCTCAGACTTGCACGATGGAGGGAGATAACGGTGCAGGTAAATATAGGCCTGCTGCACGCGGAAAAAGACCGTGGGTGTGTTACCGCAAGGTCTACTGCAAACGACAATAAATAACTTGAATGAGTTCAATTTCCCCATTCCTGCATTTCACCAACACATCAGAGTATCTTGTTCCTGACTTGCCGAAGAAAGCGAGATATATATCCTCAGTCTGTGATGTCGTCCTCGACTGTCCGGTCCTGTCCTGTCTCGCTGTGTCGATTATTATTTTTCCTCTCCCGTCCCGTCCTGTCCCGGGATAGCATTTCCCCAGATTTGAAGTTTCGGACCAAAACGGTGGTACTCCCAAGGTGCTCCAGCCACGGCAATATTTGTTATCAGTGCAAGGTGAGAATGATATGCTTACTCTCATTTATCTCAGTGTCTGATATAGTGTGAACATCTAAGATACAAACGCGAGGCATTTAGAGGATCTGAATTTGCCCCGAAGGTTCTGGCCGAGAACGGGATACGAGGCATTACAACTTAGCGCGTATCCTCAACGAATAATGCGAGGCGATCCAAGACCTCATCCCTATAAAAGGCTGGTTGTGAATAACCTCTTGGAGTGCAAAACATTCAACCATGGATACAATCAGCCGGAGTGAAGGGCTAATCTTATGGAAAAAGGCTAGAATGGGCTTCGTGCGTTCAGCCTCGAATGCATGATGATATCGGGAATTTTTCAACGGAATAGCCAAATGGGTAAGAGATGGGAGCATATTCAAGTTATCTATTCCAAAGGATTGCAGCCTGGTTATGGTGTCAGATGCCGTCCTGACAGCAAAGAAGCCTGAGGTTGAGATAATCAAATGAGCTAGATTTGAGAAATTCCGGTCCACGAAGATGTCCAAACGATTTAAACATTGGTCTCGAAGCATAATTAAATGCAATGCTTGGACCGAGAGAGAACTTCCAATGATGGACATATTTGGCGTAGAGAGGTATTCCAGTACGATAGCTCCAGGGGAATTAGTTAATACCAATCCGGACCACTATTGCGATCATCATACAGATAAATTCTGTATATGGATCTCTGGTGAATATCTTTCCGTTCGCTATAGTAGAGTGTAACGGTGAGACGATGGAGCTGCATGTCGGTACGAAGCACAATCGTGTGGTAGAAGTTCGTAGCACCCGCCTTGAATAAAGCTCGACAAACATACATGACACTTTCCGCGGTCTGAGAGAGTACCCAACTGACACTTCTTTGAGGATTAGAAGGCAAGTTCTAGCGGCAAGTTAGCACGTAATGTTAGCACATAATATTGCTAGCCTTCGCCGGGAACAGGGCGGGTACTTCGTGAGTATGGGTGACGTTAAAGTCCCCCACTAAAGCAAAGCGCCCGCTGATGTAATAGTCCCGCGCGTCGAGAAATTCACCGGTCTCGATGTTGGTGGATGTCGGGGCGAATTTTTCAGTCGAATCTTCCTCAATAAAATGTTTCAAAAATTGATCTAAACTCTCAATCTATGTAACTAATGCATCCGACCACTTTGGTAAAAAAATTGCAATCTTACAGTATTGTCCGGTCCTTGTCGCACCTCTTTTAGCACTTTTGAGATTAATATAGGCAATTGTATATCATTAGATACTATTTAATTTATGAAAAAAGTTGGTTAGACATTGGGTCTATAGTCTGAATCTTGCTGTGGCAGAAAATCTTGGTGTGACAAGGAGTGATTTTTTCCCCGGTTGCTCGGCGCCTAATCTTGTGCTCTCATGTAAAATATTTAAAAGGACAGTATAAATTTTAATTTATTTACTGCAGTATATTTAAGTACATATCTATATACCATCAACTTATATTAGTAGAATTTTGTCTAAGACACCGTCGACAAATGAAATACAACTTGGTGTGACAAGGAACGGTAGGTAGGTATGTAATTTTTGATTTATAAGTTCAGTTCAAGCCATGGAGCATGCTCAAGCAAAAAATGATCCCAAAGAGAATCGAACCTAAGGACTAACAGCCAATACTAGACAACTTAACCACTACGCTAAAGTACCGCTATATTGACAGGGCTGGTTGATCAATAACCTAAGCGTATCGAGCCTCGTCTACCAAATAAGGGAATTCCGGTGAATTTCTCATCGCGCGGGAATATCTTACATAAGTAGGCGTCCGCTTTAGTGGGGGACTTTAACGTCCACCCGTGAGTATGTTGGGATCGTCCATCATAGCACCTAATTGTGTCATTTAGAATCAATAAACATAAAATTTATAAATGACGTACATTAAAGTGTGAATTAATTTGACTTTGCTTGTACGTTGCGAGTTGCGAGCTGGCTCAACCTTTGTCGCGGCATCCTGATGTAAGCGACTTGTGGGTTCCTATGGGCTCGGAGTGGTCCTCTTTCTACACCTTTCTTTGAATCCCTCCTCCATCAACCCCATATCCACTACTATACAGCTATCATATCTAACGAAGCAAATCCTCGCGTCTTCTGGGACTCTATCAAGCTCTGTTGACAAACGTACTCGTACTATTCACGCTTTAAATTCGACGCTGCATACTAGAATGTAATCCGGCGACGCATATCGTTATATATTCATTCCTCCAGTCATTGATACCTATACATTGCAGGACTACCATACAAAGTTTATCCGATGACGTTCTATTAATTATCTTCAAAGAAATTGGTCAACGTCGCGCGCGTATAGGAGAGCTTTCAAAGACGACCGTCGAATTCCAGTTCTACGATCCTTGCTTAATTTTTACCCTATCAAAAGTCTGCAATAGATGGGCTTGCGTTGTCAATGGTCACCCCTTCTTTTGGACCCATGTCCATCTGGACTACCTGAGTATTTTCGAGATGTGCCGCAGGCACATCGAGACTCTTCCGCAAGATACGGAGGTCGATTTAGTATTTGACCATGGATGGTACCGGGATGTCCCGGAACTGGCGCTAGATGGTTCTCCGGTCGATAACCACCCTGCGAGAAGGCTGCCAATATGCTGTTACACCAACCCTCCCCGGAACGTGAAAAAGAACCTTTCGGTGATCATCGCCAACCTCGAGATTATATTGCCCCGAGTCACAAGACTGATTCTCATTCCGTCCCACCGATATACCACCAAGTTACTCGATTTTCTTCTCGACCAACACAACGTTCCCCAGCCTTCTAAACTCCGATTATGCTACATCGACATAAGCTCCTTTGAATGGGATTTTGTGCAACGTACAATCAAGGAATCATTCCAAACTAAACTAATGAGGAACAATCTCTTTGCAAACCATGCCCCTCAGCTCGCTGATGTTTATTGGTATGGCTACTGGCCGCCCGAAGCATATCGGTTAGGCACGGCACTTCGAGCTCTCTCGGTCACCTCCGCCAGCATCACGCCAAACATGTCTCTAGAAGCTTTTATTTCTATCCTTTCTTCACATCCCACTCTCGTCGAGATCGTTCTCGAAGATGCACTCGAATATGATATGGATATCGCCAACCAAATGCCTTTCCAACCTATTATCTTGCCAAGGCTTAAGGTGTTCAAAATTATGACATCAAGTCAATCCACAATGATTCCGGTACTCAGGTCGATTGTGATTTCGAACGTGGCGCAATTCCATTATCAAACAAGAAAGGTCTGCATGACAGAAGCTAATCTGGCGAACTTCTGTCTCTCACGTGCTGTTAGTGAGATATTGCCCAAGATCGTATCAGTCTACGTAGACTTCGAAGCAAAAGGAGAAACATTTATTCTCGAAGGAAGTTCTTCCGAGTGTCCTCACCATGGAGAACTCAAAATACTCCTTTCCTTCCGACCTGAGCTGCTTAGATGGGCATCCCCTTTCTGGCTTTGTTTCCCATTATTGCGACTAGTTGCCGTAGGACCACTTGGACGTTATTTCTTATCGAACCCATCAGCTATAAATATACCCTTTTTAAACCTTTATTCATTTATTCGAAGATCCACTAGTTCGGAAAATTTCTTGCCATCGAACGGGAAGGCAAGCATTTTGAGCATTTTATACCGTCCCTTGAGTCGTTCCTCGATTCCCCTCCAATCGCCCCTGGTTCCGTTCCAACTATCTGCACCTGCCCGCTCATATGGGAAGCAGATCAATTCTCTTGTGGAAGCTTTGAACGATTTCAACGGACAGGCTGAAGACCCGGTAGAGATTCTTCCTCATTCTTTTTCTGCTATAGAACAATCACAAGTAAATGACGATGGGGTCAGTGTCTATTAGGTGTGTTACATCTCGCCTCGTCTAAATTATTGGATTAAAGACCCTATTAGGTTCTCAGATTTCCCCTCGAGTTATGCAGGATAAATCACGACGGAATCAGACTACTACTATATCTCATGACTCTCACTCAGCTAAATCATTACTATTCTGATGCCTTATAATTCCAGTACTACGTTGTCGTCTAATGTTTTGGTCACAAGGCTTGTTACCATTACGATGTCCTCTCTTTCTCACTTTCGCAGTTAACTTTTTCATATGCCGATCCTATCATGTAAAATTCTTTATCCAATTTCATCAGATTGTTTGGGATACCCTTGTCGGTAATAATAATAATTGTAAGCTGATTAAAAAAGTATTTAACTTGCAAGCTTTAATAATCTGGGCCGGACTTGAACCGACGACCTCCCCGTGTTAAGCAGACGTTCCACCAACTGAACTACCAAACCTGGACAGGGAGAAGGGTTTCTGTCCCGCCGTCTGCGCAATGACTCGGTGGTGGTTGAATCCAGGGTTTGTCAGCTGGCGTATGGGACTCGAAGTGGTACGAGAGCAAGAATGCTTTCTAGAAATAAGGTATAGATTGTAATGAACCTATCTTGATGGGATTAGAACAAATATCATTTTATTTGATGGGTTAATTGAGAGCGGTCAGTGGCTGTGCTGCTTCTCATGTGTGCGGCGGAGCCGTGAGGCATATATGCTTTGCCTGTTTTCCCAGTAGCAGCTCTCTATTTCTCTCCGCTACCACCACCACCACCAGCAAAATTCTGCGCAAATCCCCCGCTTTTTACACTCAACTCCATTTCAAGATGGAATTTTCTAAGGAATTTCTTGACGGTTTGACTTCTCCTCAGTTGGATGTCTCATTTCAATACTTGTTCGACGATAAGAAGGCTGAACATCAATAGTTTACCGATCCACAAGTAAACTTTTGTTCTCAAGAGGCTTCCTTGAGTCTTCAGAACACTTTTAATACGTCCCCCAACGAAAAGAGTAAAGTAGTTTCGCCGAGTACTGTACTAATACGACCGTAACTCCGCGTCACGCGTCGCGCACCCCCTTGGTGTAGTCGAACCCGAGTTCACGCAGAGGGCATCAGGGTAGCCAACTCGGCGCCATGCCCCACACGAACCAAGACTTCTATTATTTGATGAGCGTCCGGCAAAGATACAGTAATAACAGGGATTTTAAGGATACAACATTGCAGGCAGCGTGAATTCTATAGCATGATAATTAAGAAAAAAAAATCTAAGGGAGAGGAGGGCGGGAAAGCAAAAGACTTGTGAGTCTGCGGGCGGGACTAGCGAGTCTGGGTTAGCAAGCGGCGTCCTCTGATGCGGAGGAGGACCTAGCGCGGCGGGTTTGGAAGCGGCAAAGGGAGCAGCGGATCCTAGCCCCCGATTGTCCATCACGTCCATAAACGCCCACATCGGTTCGGCGTCGAACGTACTTGGACTTGAACTCTACGGTTCCACCGACTCTGCTCATCTTTCGACTTACAACAATGGTGGGGATGTTAACTGGAATGTCGAGGATTACAATATATGTACGATTTTGGCCTCGAAGCCATTGAGGAGACCATGGTTGCAGTGGGCAACGACTGCACTTCGGTAAGTATCTCCATTCATTCAACAACGTTCAGCATCTCAATTTTCTTCCTTACAGCTTAAAATAGCGTCTTTTGATTCTCTTTTGCCTAATGCTATCAGTGGAACGACCATTGGAGCTCAGGTAAGTAGAAGTTAGTCGGTCTTTTGTACGTGTACGCTTTCTCTGACCTTTCATCTATCCAGGCTGCTCCTCAAGCACCTTCTACGGGTGTCCAGAAGAATATTGGCGCACCGAGACCCGTTACCGCCGCCGATTTCGACCTCTTCGCGTTCCCAGCAGCTACATTCGCCGTCCCACAAGCTCCAGCGGTCGTTGCGTCCTCTACGGTCTCCCAAACCTCTCCAACTCCTGCTATCGGTCCTTTCAAGCGTGCTACAGCTCCAAAGAAGAGATCTTCGTCTTATATCGTCGAAGCAAGGAACTCTTCAGCGTGCCATGTGTACCCAGCACCGCCAACGAACGTCCTCGCACACGCACAATATCCTATAGCGTCTGGTTCGGGTCGTTATCCTCCATTTGGCGGATTTGAAGGGAACAATCCGGGTATCAGCGATGTGAACGCCTTTACTTTTGGAGCTCCAGTACCCAACGGCGTGCCCACAGGCTTCCCGCCTTATCCCATCGATCCTTCCATCCCATTACCATCTCCCGAGCACCTACCCTACATCTGGGACCCTTCGCTTCCTTTCCGTTCTTTCCCTATTCCGCCACCTCCTCCAGCACTCGCCCATTCAGAATATGCGGCGTTCTTGTCACACGTACCACCTCCGCTTGTGCTATGCTTGTACCGTACCCCTTCTTCGGCCTTCCCACACCGGCCTTCCCTCCCACTCCATTCTTTCTACCTCCTGCTCCTATGCCCACACCCGTATTCACCCCAAAAGCGCCCTCTAAGCGCAGCCCAAAAACCAAGAAGGTACGCGCCGCCACCACACCCTACTCTCGTCTTCTTCCTTCATCTTCGCCTTTGCCATCCTCATCCACCTCGCCTCTTCCCGCCTCTGGCTCTGGTACCGACCGTATCCACCACCTTAGCACATTCATGCCGGAGAACGAGGCAAAATCCATCATCCGTAGCAATTACGATGTCCACCCTACTCGCCCCTATATGTGGGGCAATGTGAAGGCCGACCGTGTTGTCCCCGATGATGGAGACTTCGATGGCGATCATTCTCTGTCTTCGCAGGACAGGAGCAAAGGTCAGCCTGCGACGTTCATTGTGGAGCGTCACGGCGGTATTGAACGCGCTATGTCACGTCTCGCGACGTCGAAGAAGGATAGGCGGAACGTGACGCAGGAGCTTAAGGATACGACGCAATCTCGCCCGACATTGGATCAGAGGCAGGATTTCTATTGCTTCATGCATGGGTGTGGACAATGCTTCAAGAGAGCCGATAAGTTGGCTAGGCATATGGTGGAGAATAAGAGGCATCGGGGAACGAAATGTAAGTCTTTTTCGTATTGTTTCGTCTTCTATCGATGCTCATTGTGATCTGTAGCTTACATCTGCCCACACGCGGGGTGCACCAAGGAATATCTTCAGGATTCGAACCTTCGTGTCCATATGAACCTCCACATCCAAGCTGGACATGCGGACCTTCCGTTCCCGTATCCGTGGAACTCTCCTTATCACGGGATGGGAGATTTGGTGTGCAAGACGTATGTGAAGCCCGAATCTATTAGGAACTTTGGAGAATACCATTGGCCGGAGGACGAAGATGTTGCGTTGTGAGGTCATGGTTGGCGGCGTTACGCGACTTGCTTTATTCTTTGTTTGGCTTTACGAAGGGACAGATGGATTAACGAACGACGAACACTTTACGACTTGACGTTTGGACTCTTATCTCTTTAGTATCATCTTACCAGAACGGCACTCTTCTCTCATCTACAATATCGACACCGTCCATCACTATCAACTATCCTGCTTATCAACTTGCTACTACTATCATCATCTCATCATCTCAAATACTGCTTATCATCTCATATCTTTCCGCGACATCCTGCTTCAATGTATCCCAGCGTACTCTATCTTCTTGCTTATGTTTTCCCACCACCATCACGATAATTGCTTACCGAATTTGTTTCTCTAGATGTTTGTAATATTGGACATGTAGAATTATACTGCGTGTTTCTCGTCTTCCTTGTAGGCTTGATCATGATTGAATAAATTGCCACATATTTTTCCGATTTTCCCTGAAGGTTTACCGTCAATACTTATCCGCGCCGTTACCATGGTGTGATGAATCCTGATGACAAGCTCTGCTCAGGCTTTTGTAGTCATGTCGTGCTACACAGGAAATATTTTCAGGCTTTGTTTTTTAGACTAGAAAAATTATAAAGGCTAGAAGGCAGTTTGCATCAATATTATCGCCAGGAAAACAAATTTATTCTCCTTAGTCAGCAAGCTGCATCACCTCCTGACAACGCCAACGCCAATAACCTGGATTGTTTATTCATGTAATTCAACCATCTCACGATATATCGGACGGGAGTCATGTGGAACATAGCGCAGTTAATCGATATCTTTTAAACGGTGATATTTCCAGGTACCATCTTTGTCCCACTACTTGGTACTAAGTAGTACTTACTACTCTTCATCTGACACAGGAAAAGTAAATATACTTCCGCCTTCGTATTTCTTTTGACTAATACTGTGGCAGAACCTGAAATGGAGCCCGTGAAATCAAGTCTTATATCTCCTTGTACGGGCGCGAAGTACACGACGCCGGGCGCAATCCTACCCACTGTTCAGGAGGATCCCGCGACACGAAGAAAAGGCTCATCTAAGCACGTATTCGCTGTATTATTGCTTTCTCTTATAGGATCACTTGTCCTGTTTAGCACAATAAGCAAGCCTGAAAGTTCATCCTACTCTTTGGGCTCGTTTTTCGCAAGTGTCGCGACTCCTAACTTTACTTGCTCTGCCCATAATGGCGGATCAACATCTCATTCAGGACATATAGGGTTGAAAGGAGATACCCCAAAGAATCCCAAACGATCATTCTTTTGGTGATTCACCTTTAAACAAGTGCTCTAGCCTTTATTTCACACTGACGTCTGCATCCAAGGTACTTTGAGGCTGAACAGACCCCTGAAAATGCACCTGTAATGTACATGACTACGAAAAATATTTTTATCTCACGTTAATAAGTATGACAGTCTTACGATTGGTGGAGGGCCTGGTACAAGTGGTCTTATGAGCCCCGTTTCTGGACAATCACCATGCGGTATTTCAGAGAAAGGCATAATATTCAACGGAAACCGTTGGACTGAGCATTTTAATCTTCTCGCCTTGGACCACGTAAGGTTTCTCAATTATTCAAACCCTGTCAAGCAGATAAATTCATTTTTCTCAGCCGATTGGTGTAGGGTATTCTTATGGCACAACAGTGAATAACAGTCGTGATGCTGCCGTGGACGTATACGATTTTCTCCAGAAGTTTTTCGTATTATATCCGAACTTGAGGAAGTAAGCGAAGGTTTTATGATGCTCTTCAGTCATTGGAGTATCATGTTCATTATTATCCATATCAGGAATAAGTTCATTATATCAGGTGGTTCATACGGAGGTGTCTATGGTCCGAATATCGCAACCGTCATAAACCTCAAGAACAAAGCCATTGCAGAAGGAAAGGGCGAGCCAGGCGCAAAACATATCAACTTGGAATCTATTATGCTCAGTAATCCCTATTCTGTAAGCAAGCAAGTCATTTATGAGGATATTGACAGTCCATTTTTCTTCAGGATCCCATCTCACATTTCCGCTGGACTCTACATTATCGTTGCGTCCTCCATCAAGTCCATAACTCAACCACTTGCCAAGAACTTTACACAATCCTCCCAGAATGCTTAGAATCCACGCAACTTGCTTTCGAAATCCCGACCGTGGAAAATCGTGTAGCAGCGGCCAATCTTTGCAAAGTTAGATTAAATGCTGGTAGCACGCACGGAACCGTTATGGAGGACACACGAAAGAAGGTAAGTCCTTCCTTGCATAATTTTCTATGGGATGCTAACTATTGATATAGTGTGCGACTTACCCTGATATGGGAGACTGCTTTCCCTACTTCACATGGATCTCGGATACGTTCAATAACGCGACTATCAAACGAGAGCTTGGAGTACCGGATGAGATTAAATATGTTACACTCAGCGATGAAGTCTTTGAAGCGTTTCATTCGGCAGGTGATCAGTACGTTATAGTCTTCGAGTAATTGTCGTCGACCGTAAACTGATATTATGATCTTTATTTCCAGAGTCCAACCGCATCACCTTATGTTCCCGCCTTTGCTGCGAGATGGAATCAGATTGCTCCGTAAGTATCTACTCCTTTCAAATTTGCTAGGTCTCATAATCATTCTTAAGACTATATCGGAGCTGAAGATGGGAATTGCGCTTGGCCGGGTACTTTCTCTTCGGTGCGTCTGCGTTGCTTATTGTCACGAATTCAGAGAATAATTGACCGTCTTATTTAAGCTTAAGCTGCTTCGAACTCCTTTCCAACAGGATTTCTTAAATACCGAAGATTTAATCTGGGAAAATGGGATAGTGCCTAATACTACTGTTCGCTCGGTAGGAAAGGGCGCAGGAAATTTTACATATATCCTCATTCCAGAAGCTGGACATTTCGTACGTCGTATTTCATTCATATGAATCTTCATGGAGATTGAGGATTGCGTACTTAATAGGTTGTACGCGATCAACCTGCACTGGTGAAGTCCATCGTGGAACACTGGGTTCAAAATGAGTCTTTCATAAGCTAATCTCCACCGACTCAACTGAGACCGTGACGAAGCATTATTACAGAATACGAAGTACCTTTTTGTCTTGTAAGGCGTCTTGTTAAATGATTATAGTTATCATGAAAAAGAAACCCAAGGATAAATGCTAAAACATAATAGCGAGACATCACGAACCCATGCAAAACCAGGAGGTCGGCATACAGAGAA
The DNA here is from genome assembly GCA_000827215.1 of Sphaerobolus stellatus SS14. Lineage (NCBI taxonomy): Eukaryota > Fungi > Basidiomycota > Agaricomycetes > Geastrales > Sphaerobolaceae > Sphaerobolus > Sphaerobolus stellatus. Next base: position 8,958 of record KN837418.1, on the reverse strand, counting down.
GAATTAAATATTCCATCTACTGGTAAAATTTTACAGACGCAATCTCGAAATATGCGTCCTTGAAAGCTTCTGGATTGGCTTGAGCGTATTTAAAACAGGCTTGAGGACCCCCTGGGTAAACCGATCCAGCCCATGTTCCACATAAGTCAACTGTAAGCGCAAAATAAATATCAATCGAAAGAATGTAATACTAGGTCTTCTTACTGTTCATTATTAATGATTGAGGCCCGAAGTAAGAATTGAGTTCGCAATAAGTGGATGCGAGGTTTGCGACTGGCGGACCCCATACGGAAGGGTTTGGTTTACCCTTCGTGATGTCTGCAGGAACACCTACACGATTGAAATGCCACATCTATCCTCCGTTAGGTTCTCATCCAGCACAAATTAGTTAGGATATTCACCTTCATCGCGCTATCGGTCCATTCTAAGGCATATACACTGCCTCCACCGGTATTTGCTCCTTCTCCGAAACTGTTCGTATTGGGATCCGCACTTCCACAAGCTTGGTCTCCATTACTCAACGCATTGCAATCCAAGCTAACCGTAGATAGAATGCCTGTTTGCGTGGCATTGGCATCGTAAAAGCATCCACTCGAGGTATGATAAGACATCGTATTTTGATGGCTCAGGCCCACGCTTTCGTATATGTCTATTTCGCCAGCCGTAGGCCAAGGCTGGGAGACGTCCGTTAACCATATAGAAGGCCATGCTGTCAGAGCGTATGCGACGTGCGCAGCGTCAATAATGATGAGTCCCTGTTGGATCGTTTTATGGGAGGTGATTCGAACTGATGGGCGAAGGTCCAAGCCGTGGTATGTAAATGTTGAGTCCACACCAAGGCCTATGGCAAAGAATAAGAGAGATAACAATGTATGGGAGGGAAAAACACGCACGAAAATTGCCCTGATCTGTGACGTAAGCCAAACTCTGGTTCTGCGCCGCTTCTTTGGGCATATAGTACGCTGCAGTTGGGTATGTGCTATCGGCCGTTGGATCTGATACATTGCCGCTATCCCAAAAGTCGAATTCGTTGAAAAAATCTACAAAAAGAAGACAAGTTGAGAGAATTCCGGGTTTGTATTTAAATATGCTTACCGTCGCCTTTAAGCTCCCAAGTAAGTGTATAGGAATGTTTTGGTACAAGGAAAGGGACTGCTGCAAGAACAACGAGCGAGATGACAGCAAAGGAGACAGGAAGACATGTATATAACATAGATAAAATACTAAGATACCGAGGAGGTGCCGCCAATAGTACAGAAACATAGTTGTTCCTCATGTTTATATATAATAAAAGATGAGCTAGACTATCTTGACACATATAGAATGTCGGATAGAGATATAGCATACATCAGAGCTTCTTGGCAAGTTGTTAACAAACGTTTGCCAGGAGTGCCAAACTTCGGAGGCGATAGACACTGAAGGTTTGTTGCCAAATATTGCCAAGTGCCAAAACCCTCCTTCCGGACTCAGTGTTAATCCAAATCCGCTGAATAGCTACAGTTTGAATCACGGCTGCTGGTCATAAGAGAAATCTTGCAAATAATGTCCGCAATCAAAGAAAGAAGTATGAATTCTCTTTCTTTGGCATTTCCTGCGATGTCTGTGGTGGAAACTGTGTATTGGGTTGTATTAGGTTCGGAGTCCATCATGGGTGTCAGCTCAGGATCTGGCACGGAGTCCGTGTACGGCCGACATCTGAACCTGTTCAAGCAAGTAGTTCCCAGACATTCTAATGCCACGAAAGCCTTGTCGGAAGAATTTTATGCCGGACCAAGCACCTCCTCGGATGTCAACACTTATCCGAAGCACCCCAACAAGAATAACTCGCGGGAAGGCTAAGTGAGGAGGTTAGCATGTGTATTTGCTGCATCGGTGTGTGATCCACATACCGACAGGTTACACCGTATATCTTCGTGTTAGTCTCGCAGTTAATCGTGACCGCTCCTAAGATTGCTTCTCTTCGCGAAGCAAGTCCCCGACATTGGCAACTTTGCCATCTCAACATCGTCAATCTCAAATGACGTAAAGGAGCTAGGTTTACGGCACCACGCAAACTATTCATGACGGACTTTGTAACGGGAAGGGCGGATGGGACGAGGAGGAAAAAACACTGGAGATGGTGGGAGATGAGGAGATTGAAGGCGTTGAGGGAACGGTTTCTAAGCACTGATTGGTAGTTCAGCCACGAAATGAAATGGTCTCCGTGAAAACATTCATTCAACTTGCAGTCATCATGATATTTCTTATTGACATGCTTATTACAAGTGCTTGTGCGAACGTCGAAGCGGCCCAACATTGCGGAGTCTAGATCGCCCAAGGTGAAGTAGGAACCCGTCTTCTTCGAAAGATGGAGCTTGACAGGGTTTGCCAGGACGACAGTCTTCAGCCGGAACACAGGTATTCCGTTATTCAACGGCATGTATCCGATGGACGGCTACTAGTAGGATATGCAAGGTATAGTGGTCTTGTACACTGAAGAAGGAAGATGAAGGACTTGTTTGATGCGAGAGAAGCGCGTGACGACAATCCTTAGAGTGCGTTCAGCACCGGGATCTCCTCTAATCGCACCCGCAAAATTCGTAATCTGGAATGATCGTGGAGTAACGCCAAGTCTCTGCCTGTTCGGCACACGAGATTTCATGGGATTTCGAGTGATTCCATTG